>CM050167.1:223091630-223216630 GCA_027410445.1 Discoglossus pictus
ATGCTAGGTTTTTATTTACCTGCTTTATAACTTACTTATTCCGGCTTCACACAGCATTAGTCAGTCGCTAGCATTACACTGACAACGACATACATGTTAGGTAAAATGTGAACATTTACCTGAAGGGAGAAGCTCAGCTTTTAAAACTCTGATCTCTGTCTTCTTTCTGCTTAGACTAATGAGACTGTCTCCAACAAAGACAATAGCAGGCACCATGAAAAAGATGGGAAATCTTGGCTTCTGGAGTAAACCAAAGCTGCCATGAATGAAAGTCTGAAATGAAAGACAAATTCAACCACTTTTATGTCCATTTAGCTTTTTTATAGCAAACTATTTGAGTATTGAAATTAAGAATCCACACTGATTAAAGACTGTGACTACTGTATCATAAGTTTAACATCCAACATATCTTATATCTTATCTTAATACTTTTATTTGTATATATTTTATTATATGAATAATTGATCATATACTGTCAAAAAGTTTAATGTTATTAGAGTCAATAAAAATATATGTTTATATATTTGTTCCTTATAATACAAACTATAAAAAACATTTTATGTAAGTAATTTCTCACCAAAATATAAAAAACTATGTACAAATGATGAGTCAGCCAAAATCCACGAAAACTGATGCGTCGGAAATGAGAAGAGGAAAAAACATACATCAACGCAAGGACTGCCAGAAGTAGCACACCAGTAAGTCCTGTGAATGATAACCATTTTAATTAAAAATACATTTTGTGAGAATCAATGATTGCCTGTGCAGATTGTCCCCATGCTAACTATTATGGACCATGTATAAGAGTGATCTGTTAGAGACTTCAACGTTTAATAGTGGTAGATTTGGACCAAAACCCTAGAACTAGCATCTAATATTCTTCAAAAAAACATTACCCCATCCATAGATATTTGCCTTCTGGGTAACCATACCCCCTTACTATAAAAAACACACAAAAAAAATAAATTTCTACAGTATCTAATGCTTTCCACTAAAAATCACATTGCCCGTAAATGGAAGGCCCCAAAAACGTAATTTAAGAGAAGTGATCAATAAACTGAATGTTATAATGAATAATGACAGACTTACCCATACGATAACAAACACATACTCTGTATTTCTAGAGACTTGGGACTCGTGGCTTAGTGCACCCCATACAATAAACATTTTATAAAAAAGCATTTTTTAGAACTCTTCTAAGATCTGGTAGATAATTTAATGCAGGCTGGAAATGGACCTCTCGCGTGGATCCCAAGAGCTGGACAAGTAAGTTGTGGGAAGATTGGCTGGAAATTGGCTAACCTCACGCAAAAACGTATGGGGCTGGGCTGGGATAATTGTGTCTGACCGCTCTTAGTAATTATTTGGTTAAATTGTCTTTCATTGTCTTCATTTAAATGATATATAACCCTTATTTCTCTTTGTTTTACGAAAACGGATAAGTTGAAGAAATATTGTAATAGTTCAATAATGAATTAGCACTACATTATACAAAATAACTAAACTTTATTAATAAGTTGTTAAGTTTCAAATGATCATAAAAATCACTGTTACAATGTTTATACTTGGCAATAAAAAAATATTGAAAATAAAACTTTAATAGTGGTACATTGAGAAAGAAGTTATTTGTAATTATGAGTGACTGCATTAACTAAGGGATCACTGTGGTCACTTTATTTTCTATTTGTACTTTTGAATAACTGACATTGATAATGGACAACATGTTTTACAAATAGAAAAGAATAACTACAGCCTTTATATTTTACATTTTATTCATACTGCATGTTAAGCTTAACGGAATATTGACAAGTTATCACAAGGAATAAGGTATCACATATATAGCTGTCGTAATTGCGAGTTCGTCGCTCACGATATGTTAAAAGTTATGGGCTTGCCCATGTTCAATAAGCGCCGATGGTGCTCACTGCGGGCCTTGCGATGAGCACCAAAGGGGCTCATCACGAGGCTCAAAACTTACGGGTTTGCCAAGGTATGCAATGAGCGCCAAAGGCGCTCATTGCGGGGCTCTTCCCCCTCTAACTTGCGGACCTTTGCAATGAGCGCCTTCGGCCAATGGCTCTCATTGCGAGACTTGAAAGTTACGAGTTTGCAGAGGTTTGCAATGAGCACCAAAGGCGCTCATTGCGGGGCTCTTCCCCCTCTAACTTGAGGGCCTTTGCAATGAGCACCTTCGGCCAAAGGCTCTCATCGCGAGGCCCGAAAGTTAACGGTTTGCCGAGGTCTGTAGGGAGTCCGTAAGTGAGATTGAAAGCTAATTTGCTAATCAATTGGTGTCTTTTGGTGCCATCCCAACGACTTTGGAGCTTCGGGCTTGAAAATAAATGGTGGCCGTTAAACCTGTAACTTTTTTTCAAGCCCACAAGGCTTTGAGCAATAGCAATTGAAGATTCAAGCCTTGTGGGCTTGAAAAAAGATACGGGTTTAAGCGCTGCCAAGCCCGCAAATGAAGAGGAGGACCAAAGAGACAGGGGAGGGGGGGGGGGACACTGGGGAGAGAGTGGGGGAAAAGATGCACAGGGGAGGGGAGCAAAGAGACACAGGGGAGGGAGAGAGGGGGAATAGACAAAGGGGAGGGCCCGTAAAGTAGAGGGGAGGGGAGGAGAGGCTCGAAATGAGCACTGAAGGCGCCGAAAAATGGTGTACTGCTACAAAATGGTGGATTCACTGTCCAGTACATGAGGGAGGTTCACCCTGAGATTGTACACTTGTATGCAGTGTATTTTATGTCAACTATGCCACTGGCATAATTTACAGTTTGATCTGATAATGCATTGCCCTATAACTAGTTGGAGCAAGCTAGTAGCAGCCATGATTACTGCACTGTAATAATGTTATTTTACCAGTAACTAACAGAGATAAAGTGTGTCATGTTGTGTTCAGAATGTGCTAAGAATCTGCTAAGATATGACACTATTAGTCTCTTTAGAGTAATTTTATAAAGTATTGTGTGATGGCCATGGACTGAATGGAGTTAACCCTAAGATAAACAGGAGTTTGTAACCAGGTGGGGAAAGTCAAGCTGTTTTGGACAGATGCTTGGAATCTCGGCAGCTAGTCGTAAAAGTTGATAAGCTCGACCAATCTGATAAACCCCACCACTCCTGACAACAGGGCAAAACCAGAGGGGATTTGGCTAAATAACGTTGGGAGGGCGAGATACAGGTTTATTGTTTGGTTTTTAAAATGTGTCAAGAAGTATGTGAAAAGAAAGAATAAAGTCAGTCTGTCTCTACACTAATCCACTGTGTGCTTCTTGAATTATGGGCTATCCTACATAAAGGGATTAGGGAAAATGTTTTATTTTTTTCAATAAACTAGTAAGAGCTTGTGACCTGTAATTTCATGAGTTCCTGTTAAATGGTCCTGAAGCATGCTAGGCACTGGGATTAAACATAAAACCTCACCATCAGAGATTGTTCCTGTAAGCTAAAGCAGGAGGGTTGGGTGTGTACTTTATCCCCTAATATTTGTGTTGTCACAGGTAACTGTAGTCTCACATAGATTTAGAAGAGTATGATGTATAAATCAAACTATTTATTGGATGAAAATATATAATATTAAGTTAAGAAAAGTATACTATGAAACACATAAATAGAATGAAGCAACGGGTTTGACATAGTATAAATTGAAATAAACTTGCGAGTAGGTGTTATCCAGTGTTTAATAAACCATTTATCTATGATTGCTTTGCTAGTTACATATTGAAAAAAAGATTATGAACTTATAGGAACAACACATTATCATAACAGACAGGAAACAACACTCTCTAAACAACTAAATAACATCAAAAGAAAAATTGTATGGTATAAAATATAATCTTTTAAATACTTGATATACAATTTAGGAGAACAGTGTCTATATAAAGAATAACAAACACATTTATTTCTTCAGCCATACATTCTTAAATTAAACCTACTTGATTTTTTTACCCTCACTTAAATACTATGGGCCTCATTCAACTGAGCAATTGTTACTGGATCCTGTAATGGAGCCCATAAACTAATTTGTTGTTTAATTGGCGTCTTTTTGCGAAAATGGTCTACGAGTTAAGGGACTTGAAATCCCTGCGGTTGTTACAACTGTAACTTACACCCCATCTAAGCCTTTGACCTTTCATGTACGCAAGAGTTAAGATCGCTAAAATCACAAATCGCTATTAAATTGTTACAATTTCACAAACCCGCAAATGTTTTCACACCCGTAAACGGCAAATGTAGAAGGAAATCCTACAGGTACCAGATGGGACCCGCAAAGGGGTTAAAGACATGTCCGTAGCACTGTAAGCGCAAATAAAAAGTCAATACTGTACTGTAAATGACAGGGAAAGTGATGAAATATATTAGAATTAATTGCACAGGCTCAAGCTCGCAAATCGGCAATACATTTTTTTATATTTTTATGTTTAATTTCGGGGTTATATCGATCTCAGGAATCAATGAGTTAATTCATATCAGGCCACCCATATGCACTAGAACAGTATTGGCATTCATTTTTATTACTTTGTATATTGCGGGTTTGCAAGTCTAATCGCATATAGGACCTCTAAACGCTAATTGATTGACATGTAACCTCCATTTTTTACTGTAGTAATGATGACGGTCTTATTTTCTATTGGCTGTTTCTAAATGGGAAGTTATGGCCTTGCTTAATTGATCATGTTCCTGCTCTGAAATGCTATATACAAGTGCATGATTTACGGTTTTGGCTTTCGGGCCATAACTTGCTGGCTTGTTCTATTGAATAGCTCCGCAATTGTAGTAGAGTTCAAGCCCTCAGCAAACCTGCAGACATACGGCCTGTACAGTGCGAGTTACGGCCTTGCAATTGAATGAGGCTCAAGATCTGCATAGTTTTTCTCTACACCCTATAGTACAACAGTTTATCATATGTGTGCACTGAAACATATAAATACATTCTTGGTTTAAGCTAAGATTTTGGAACCAAACGTTTCCACAGTATAAGAAAATATCTTAACATAATGATATATATTATGCAATGAAGATACTGAAGCTAATATATTAGCCAAAAACAAACAAATAAAAAACATGGCTGCTATGAAACTCAGAGATGTTGAATATTGTACACTGGGATTTTTCTTACCTGGTATAGTTTGGAAGAACCACCAGTAATACTTTTGTGGAAGTTCTGACCTTTAACAGAAACAAAACAATGTAATTAACTTCTTACATTAAATGGTAATTAAACTGACAGACATATAGACTGTTAATACATAATATTGCCTTAAATTAATGTTGGGAGCATTTTTAATTAAAAATCACATTAATGAGGAATGATGCTTTTAAAAATTACTTTTTTCTGTCTTAATCTATATTATTGGATGAAACATAAACATTTATTAGGCACTGTGTGTAATTAAGTGAATTAATGTTGGTGCTGATAAATTTGTGAAACTTGCAGAAAATACTTATAGTTTTAATTTAAACTTATTCATGAACATTGTACTTACCCATCATCAACAAACACTTTTGGAAATAGGCAGGAAAGAGCACTTAGAGGAATGATGGAGAACATATAAATATTGATACCGTGGCCCACAAAGTGGAGAACTGCAAGACAGAGTTAGGATGTACTTGGATTTTAATCATTCACCATACATCTGAAATGCAACTGGTTCACAAGAATGCAAAGAGGCAAGGCATCAATTACCAAAGATTATTTGATTCTCTGCAATACATTTGCCATTCCAAAATATTTTTCGTGAAACACTACAGTCTGTTATTATAACATTATTTGTGTTCGCTCTAATATTTTCTAGGTATGCATAGAGTATATGAGACCTATGAGATATAAATTAATTATTTTTATTTTATTATACTCAGTATTGTCTATATTAAAACGCAATAATAAAACAATTTTCGGTTGAATGTTACTTGTAAAGGGCTATATGAGAGTAAAGAACATCATACTGAAATAACATTATCTTGAGGAATATTAATTTGGTTGAATATTTTTTCCAAATTTGTGAAGCAAAACTTATGATGTTGTAAGGTTTATTACTTCCCACATTCTTATTTTAGACTGACAAGGACTTAGCAGCAAAAGAAAAAAAGTTATATTTACCTGTTAATACAAGTGCGGTTTTGGCAACAAGCCGGTGAAAATCCACTGCAGCATCAAATGGGATGTATTGATTTAAGAATGTCTCCCTCAGGAAAGTGATGAGGTTACGGCACATAGTCAACAGGATATATGAAAACATAAATGATATACTCGCAGCTGAGCCTCTTGAGACAATGATACCAGGCAATGTTACTTCAGCAATGCCTGTGTGCTGTGACTCTAATGCATAATCTGAAGGCAAGAGGGAAAACTATCATTTCTAAGCATGTAAACTTGACAGCAATATAATTCAGATTAAATTGTTTGAATATTTTTAATAATAAAGCTGCATTTAAAGATCACAAATTACACTTCTAAACCTTTTCATCAGAAAGAGGAATGCCATGGTTAGTTTTTTTTAAGTGATGTCCTACATGAATTAAAGAGATGGAGAGTGAAGTGATCTTGAGGTCTGCAGCTCTCTAATGTGCCATTTGCGGTATATACAAATAATTCCCTATTATAATAAGGCATAGTAATATTTATCATGTACTATGTTATCATGTAAATTACAATAAAATGGAAGTGTTGCTTATATTTCCCATTTATATTATAATAAAAACAGCAAATGTATTGAAGTCTATTAAGTCATGGCCTCTTTCATAATAATATGCTGACGTTTAAAACTGATAACTTGTGTATTAATTATATCACTGGGCCTTCCTATTTTGAGAGATAAATATTCTGGGCTACACAAACTACAGTATATAACACACCATGCAGCTTGCTGCAAAGCAGGAGGTCAGCCATCCGTCAGCAAACATATAGATGATATTGTGTCTTCTCTTCACCACTGTCTGCTATTGGCAGACGTTTATTACAGTCTGAGTATTTTACGCCATTTATATCCATATATAGGATTAGCCTACATATGTGTATTTGGGAAGTGAACTGCCTCTACATGTGTGTGTATGAAGAGAGAGCTGTTTACATATGCATATATTTGCATGTTTATAAAACTAGCTGCAAATTAGATAGATAGATAGATAGATAGATCCGATAGATACTAGTCCGTTACAAGACATAAGGTGAAAAAAATACTTACGGTGCACTCTTTCAAAGAACAGTGCAACAGAGATCCCATAGAAAATCACCACACAGACAATATGGCGCCTGTTATTTTCTATAAATCGCTTGAACTCTAGCATTTTCTGATGAAATTTGCTTCTTTGGTATTTTTCCATTTTTGCTTCTGTGTATAAACGTGGTTCTATCAATCTGTTTCTTAAGAGGTAATAGAGATCAGCATAAGAAAATCATTCATATCTTTTTTTATTCTTTAAAATAGTTTGGATTATTGCAGTTACACTATTTATTGATACATTTAAAATTAGCTCAATTATACTAAGTAAATACCACATTTTAGAGGTGGGGTTATCACATTTGTGCCATACACAGAGAAATATTTCATATTGTTTATTGATCTGAACAGAATAATCCAGCCCTGAAATCAAAGGTACAATTCTTCTCAAAGGGAAAAACAGTCAACCATAGATACATGTTTTGGATCTGTTGGGCCTTATTAGTAAGCAGCAGCTGATCTTCCTCATCTGTATTCAATGATAAAACTTATGGTGATCAAACTCAAGAATAATTTGCATATGCAAACACTGCCACAGTTGCTTGTACTCCATCGGTTCAGGCTATGCAATATAGGATAATAAGTACCCTTTATTATACAGTACAGCATTACTGAGGCAAAAGAGAATGTATCTGAGTGGAAAAACATCAATTGGACAAGTCAAAGTATGACCTTGTTTGTTCATCCTCATCCTGTTATTTTATAGACTATTATAGCATCCCAATGTTTTATTAAATATATATTGTGCTTTAGAGTGCTTGCTGATACTTACTCTTTCCCCTCCAAATTGCTTATGAATGACACTCTTCTACACATTTCATTGAAAACTTCAGGAGCTTCCATACCTGCATATAAATAGTAAAAACATTTGGTTGAAAAGACAAAAGTGGTCATAGCAAAAAACTAATATTGTAGTCAATTACATTTCAAATAGTCAAACCAAGGCACTGAAAAACCTAATGGAAGAACTGTCAGTATTGATCAAATTAATAAACAAATACCAAGCAAGTCTATAAAATTAATTTAAAATGTTTCTAGAATATTATGGCACTATACATTATGGGCCTTATTCTAATGATGGCCGTAGGAGCTGCGTGGCTGTAAGGGGTGGCAGCAAGATACTTCCCTATTCTATTCACTTGCGGCCGAGGGCTCCGGCCGGATCCCTGCTTTCCCTTGTGGCCATCCCCGTCGCAGCTTACTGCAGGGAAAGCCTTTGATACCACGTGGCCACAAGAGATTCGGCCTCATGAAAGCACCCATCCCTATTCAAATTCTCCTATAACCCCTCCGCCAACCCCGCAAAATACCCGAAAATAGTTGCAGCTTAATTGCACCCTGGAGCCTTCGCATGGGCTATAAAGCCCTTGCGGCAGCTCCAAATAAGCCCCCTGATCGTGACCCCTTCAGTGTACTAACATTAACCCTAAAATGCAGGCACCCGAACGGGACCACTGCAACGTGCACACATTAACCCTGCAGATTCCCCACATTAACCTCTTGCCTTGCTGTAGGGGTCCCGATTGTGACCGTTCAAGACCCCCCGCAGCATCTACGGCATTTAAATTTTCCTGCCGCGGGCCTGAATGTAAAATTCAAGCCTGGGGCATTGCAGAGTTTGAATTTCCTGCCGCAGGTCCTTAAAGGTCTATATAGACCCCTATAGGACTCTATTAACCCCTAGGTTAACCCTATAAGTGCCAGGAGGGTCCTCCTGGACCCTCGTGACAAAGTCTAAGCACTATACTACACTATTAACCCTAAGTATACCCCATTAACACCTTAACCCTAACTATACCCCATTAACCCATACTAAAACATATTTAACCCTAACTGGGCCTATTTAACTGCCTTCTAGACCTATTTAACTCTAACCGGGCCTATCTAACCCTAATTGGGCCTCGTTAACCCATTTTAGACCTATCTAGCCCTAACTGAGCCTATGTAGCCCTTACTGGGCCTATTTAACCCGATCTAGAACCAATAACCCTAACTGGGCCTATCTAACCTTAACTAGGTCTATCTAACTCTAACTGGGCCTATTTAACCCTGTCTGGAACTAATAACCCTAACTGGCCTATTTATCCTTAACTAGGCCTATCTAACCCTAACTGGGCCTATTTAACCATATCCGGAACTACTAACCTTAACTGGGCCTATCTAACCCTAACTGGGACAATTTAACCCTAACTGGGCCTATCTAACTTTAACAGGGCATCTTTAACCCCTTCTAGACCAATCTAACCCTAACTGGGCCTATGTAACCCTTACTAGGCCTATTTAACCCTATCTGGAACCAATAACCCTAAAGGTCCTATCTAACCTTAACTAGGTCTATCTAACCCTAACTGGGCATATTTAACCCTGTCTGGAACTAATATCCCTAGCTGGACCTATCTAACCCTAACTGTGTCTATTTGACCCTAACTGGGCCTATTTAACCCTATCTGGAACTACTAACCTTAACTGTGCCTATCTAACCCTAACTGGGACTATTTAACCCTAAATGGGCCTATGTAACCCTAACTGGGCATTTAACCCTATCTGGAACCAATAACCCTAACTGGGCCTATCTAACCTTAACTAGGTCTATCTAACCCTAACTGGGCCTATTTAACCCTGTCTGGAACTAATAACCCTAACTGGACCTATCTAACCCTAACTGTGTCTATTTAACCTTAACCAGGCCTATTTAAGCCTATCTGGAACTAATAACCATCTGGGCCTATTTAATCTTAACTAGGCCTATCTAACCCTAAGTGGGCATATTTAACTCTATATGGAAGTACTAACCTTAACTGGGCCTATCTAACCCAATTTGGGCCTATTTAACCCTAACTGGGCCTATTTAACCCTATCTGGAACTAATAACCCTAACTGGGCCTATCTACCCTTAACTAGGACTATCTAACCCTAACTGTGCCTATTTAACCCTAACTGGAAATACTAACCTTAACTGGGACTATCTAACCCTAACTGGGCCTATTTAACCCTAATTGGAATTAATAACCCTAACTGGGCCTATCTAACCTTAACTAGACATATCTAACCTTAACTGGGCCTATTTACCCCATTCTAGGCCTATTTAATCCCATCTCTAATGGGGTCTATACAGACCCCGATAAGCTTCCATCCAACCCTATTACTTATGGGGGTCTATACAGACTCTATTTAACCCCATCAGTTTTATACGGGTCTATGAAGACCCTCACAGGACAAATAGAACCCTAATATTAACCCCATGAGGGTCCTCCAGGACCCTCATGACACTAAGTACAAACACTACACTATTCCTCCCCCCAATAAACCACTAAATCTAAACTAACCCCCCTCTACCCTAACCTATTAAAACCTACCTACCTAACACTACCTACCTAACCCCCTATCAAACCCCCCACCCCACTAATTACACAAAATAAAAAAAACTATGTTACAAAAATAAAAATAGAACATTACAACCCCCACTACAAAAAATAAAAACAGAACATTAGACAACACTCCCACTACAAAAAAAATTAAAAAAGCGCATTACACAACCCCCCACTACAAAAAATAAAAAAGAGGACATTATACAACCCCCCACTACAAAAAAATAAAAAATAATTACACACCTGCACAGAAAATACATACACATATATACATACAATTATAATACAGTAATAAATACATTACAAATATACCCCTAACTACAATGCATGACCCCCTATCTATAAAACATTAAACCCTATCTATACATTACCCCCTATCTATACATTACCCCCTATCTATACAACATTATCCCCTATCTATACATTACCCCCTATCTATAAAACATTACCCCCTATCTATACATTACCCATCTATAAAACATTACCCCCTATTTATACATTACCCCATATCTATACATTACTCCCTAACTATACAACATCACCCCCTATCTACATTATATTAAAACCCATAAATCTAAACTGAAATATAATAAATAAGACCACTTACCTTGCCTAGATGCTCCTTCAGTGATGATGGGTTTCCTGCCACAGGTCTCACCCCTAGGAAAAAAAGAAATATCAAATTAGTCAAAAATAAACACTACATAAAAAGCAATACACATTCTAAATGTTTAACTTACCTTTCCACCATGTCCCCGTCCTTCTTCTTGTCTTCTCCGGTTGGGCCTCTGGAATAAATAAAACATAACATCAGTACACACATAAACACAACATAAAACACAATAAACATAATATACATTAAACTTACCTTGTCGCAATGTCCCGGTCTTTGTCTTCTTCTGCGCCAATTGGGCCCTTAAAATAACACTAATGAGGCCTCTAGCGCTTTTTCCGGTAAAAAAACGGAATGGCGCCTTTTGATTGGCTGAAATGGCTGTCAATAAAATTTCAGCCAGTTAGAAGGCGCCAAGCTGTGAGCCAATCAGAATGGGATACACCCCTATATTCCATTCTGATTGGCTGATGGACCTGTCAATCAATTTTTAAAAAATCAGAAGGCACTATTGCCTTCAGATAATTAGAATGAGATACACCCCCATGCAGGCATTTGTGCCTTCTGATTGGCTACTATCTGATTGACAGTGACAACAGCCAATCAGAAGGCGCAGATGCTTGGAGCTGATCACAATAGGATACACCTGCATGGGGTGTATCTCATCCTGATTGGCTAAAGAGCATAGTACCTTCATATTCGCTGTTTTCACTGTCAATCAGAGAGTAGCCAATCAGAAGGCACAGATGCCTTCAGCCAATCATCAAGTGGGGGTGTATCCCATTCTGATTGACTGAAAGCAATAGTGCCTTCTGATTGGTTTACATTTGATTGACAGGTCAATCAGCCAATCAGAAGGCACCATTCTGTTTTTTTTTTCGGAAAAAAGTGCTAGAGACGTTTGTTTTTTTAATTATTTTTTTTAGAGCTGCGTTTTTTTAAGGGCCCAGCCGGGGGAGAAGAGGACAAGGACGGGGACACAGTTACAAGGTAAGTTTAATGTATATTATGTTTATTATGTGTTGTGTTTATATGTGGACTGATGTTATGTTTTATTTATTCCAGGGGCCCACCCGGAGAAGACAATAAGAAGGACGGGGACATGGTGGAAAGGTAAGTTTAATATTTTGAATGTGTATTCTTTTAAATGCAGTGTTTATTTTTGACTAATTTGATGTTTCTTTTTTTCCTAGGGGTGAGACCTGCAGCAGGAAACCCATCATCACTGAAGGGACATCTATGCAAGGTAAGTGGTCTTATTTATTATATTTTAGGTAAGATTTAGGGGTTTTAATGTAATGTAGATAGGGGGTGATGTTTTATAGATAGGGGGTAATGTATAGATAGGGGGTAATGTTTTATATATAGGGGTAATGCTTTATAGATAGGGGTAATGTATAGATAGGGGTAATGTTGTATTGATAGGGGTAATGTTTTATAGATAGGGAGTAATGTATAGATAGGTAGTAATGTTATATAGATAGGTGTAATGTTTTATAGATAGGGGGTAATGTACAGATAGGGCGTAATGTTGTATAGATAGGGAGTAATGTATATATAGGGGTAATGTTTTTTAGATAGGGGTAATGTTTTATAGATGGGGATAAAGTATAGATAGGGGTAATGTTGTATTGATAGGGGGTAATGTTTTATAGATAGGGGGTCATGTATTGTAGTTAGCGGTATATTTGTAATGTATTTATTGCTGTATTGTTATGTTATGTATATTTGTATATGTATTTTCTTTGAAGGCGTGTAATTATTTTTTTATTTTTTGTAGTGGGGATTTTGTGTAATGTTCTTTTTTTATTGTTTTGTAGTGGGGGGTTGTGTAATGTTATTTTTTTATTTTTTATAGCGGGGGGTTGTTAAACCTGCCTGTTTTCAGAATTATGGATAATAATATAGAGAATTATCAGCTCTAATATAAAGCTGAGTTACCACATATAGGTGTATTCTGTTATACAACCACACAATGGCAATAGCCTTGACTAGCACAGTCGAATTCAGAGAACTAGAAGAAGACCATATAAGGTATTATTGTACGCATGGGTGTGTGTAACTTTGAAAACTGGATTTCTCCCGTTTCCCATGTGGCCGAATCCTTTGTGTGGACAGCTAACCAGTGAGGTGACTTTGTGAAGGACATGTGACCTAACTGACCAGTAAGAAGTAAAGAACATGAGTATAGGGGTGGGATTCAAATACAGGAATCAAATAAGCATACCAGGCCCTGGAAAACTCCTCTCTCTCCTCTTCTCTCTTTGCTGTTACATCTTAGTATTATGGACACACACATGGACATAATTGGCAGCTTTAGAATGCCTTTCTGCTAAGTTAAGAGATGTTGTTTCCATAGTATTATCATGTATTATTAATGTATTCATATTAATTATTGTATATTAATAAATACACATTTGTAACCATTAATCTGTAACCGTTTTTATAACAGGGGTTGTAATGTTTTTTTTTATTTTTGTAACATATGTTTTTTAAATTTTGTGTAATTAGTGGGGTGGGGGGGTTAGGTAGATAGGGGTTAATAGGTTAGGGTAGAAGGGGGTTAGTTTAGTGGTTTATTTGGGGGAATAGTGTTTGTACTTAGTGTCATGAGGGTCCTGGAGGACCCTCATGGCATTTATGTGGTTAATATTAGGGTTCTAATTGTCCCATGAGGATCTTCAGAGACCCTTATGGAACTGATGGGGTTAAATAGAGGCTTATGGGGTCTGTATAGACCCCCATTAGAGATGGGGTTAAATAGGCCCAGTCCGGGTTAAATAGGACTAGAAGGGGTTAAATAGGCCTAGTTATGGTTAAATAGGTCTAGAAGGGGTTAAAAGGCCCAGTTAGGGTTATTAGTTCCAGATAGGATTAAATAGGCCCAGTTAGGGTAAGAGATGTCCAGTTAGGGTTATTAGTTCCAGATAGGGTTAAGTATGCCCAGTTAGGGTTAGATAGGTCTAGATAAGGTTAGATAGGCCCAGTGAGGGTTATTAGTTCCAGATAGTGTTAAATAGGGCCAGTTGGGGTTAAATAGGTCTAGAAGGGGTTAAAAGGCTTAGTTAGGGTTATTAGTTCGAGATAGGGTTAAATAGGGCCAGTTAGGGTTAAATAGGGTTATTTATGTGTTAATGGGGTATAGTTAGGGTTAATGGGGTATAGTGAGGGTTAATAGTGTAGTGTAGTGCTTAGACTTTGTCATGAGAGTCCTTGATGACCCTCATGCCACTTGTAGGGTTAACCTAGGGGATAATAGTGTCCTATAGGGGTCTATGTAGACCCCTATTGGACTGAGGGGGTTAATTTTAGTCTCATGGGGGTCTATATTGACCCCCATGAGTGATTGGGTTAATTTTAGGTGCCAGGGGTACTTATAGCACCGACGGAGCAGGGGTTAATAGTTTTATTGATCGCAGTTCATTTAAGGACCTTTAAGGTCCTTTAAGGAACTGCACAGGTCGGGAAATTAGAATTTTTAATGCGTCAGGGGCCCTGATGGGGACCCCTAGTGCAAGGGTTAATGTGGGGACCCTCCAGGGCTCCCGATCGGGACCCCGCAGTATGGGGGGGCTAATGTTAGCTGCCTCGGGGGTACTTACAGTACCCCGCGGCTATGGGTAACCATTAGTGGGCCGTGGTCCCTTTAAAGAGCCGCAGTGGATCTTTAGGGGTAAATATATTCAATGCAGCACTGTACAGCACTGTAATTGATAGGGGACATTAGGGGGGGACATGGGGATGACATATAGTACATTGGCTAGCTGGCACATCGCCGCTAGCCTATACTGTCATTTGTGGCCACAGGTCCACCGGGCTTGGAGAACTGGTTACTGCCTTGGGGATCATCCAAGCCTATATTCCCGGGCTTGGATGATCTCCAAGGCAGCAACTTGTTCTCCAAGCCTGACGGACTGCGGCCACAAATGACAGTATTGGCTAGCGGCGAAGTGCCAGATAGCCAATGTACTACATGTAATACTCATGTCCTCCGATGTGTCCCCTATCAATTACAGAGCTGTATAGTGCTGCATTGGATTTATTTTTGACTTTTTAGTTTGGCAGGCTTGTACTCTGATCCGTGGGCTAACGCCCGAGATCAGGTCCGAGCCTGCCAAAGCTAACGGCCAATTGCCTGTCTTGAAATTGGCCGTTGTAAGGGGTGTGCTGTGGCCTCTTTCCTTTGAATAGCAAAATAACTAAGGGGCCGCAGCACACAGTAAGGGATTGCAGCCCTGTGGCCATTTTGCGGCCATCATTAGAATGAGGCAATATGTTATTAGTATGTTAAGTAATGGTTATCCAGCCATTTTAATACATATTCTTTCTTCTTTTTATTAGATGGAAATCAGATAAAGTTACAGATAATATATACCATAAGTCTTATTTACATCTAGAATATATATATATACATTCATTGAGTACAAATATACTTCCGTACACAATAAAACATTAGCTTAATTAAAGTATATACAACTGTTCCATCTATAAACAGATCTGATTCCCTACAGACTATCCCCATTATCTGGTGATATTATCCCCTATTGGAGACAGCGTTGTTAGTGCTTTAAGGTATTACGTAGTCTGCATGGGACCCACCACAGTTCATATTTTATTTTATCATCTTCCAACATTTTAAACATATAACTATAAAACAAAATTGGTCACCATAGTTACCTACTTTACAAGATTAGACATTCCTGATCCTTTTTCCTCACTGTATTACCGCTCTTTCTGAAGTAGCCGGTCCCCCCCTTTCCTTTCTACACTATCTTGGGGTATAACACCAGTATCTATCTAGTTGGTCGTTCCCTAAATTTCAAACAAACCCCCCACACTTCATTAAATGTATTCATTGTATCTTCCAAAGAGTGGGAAATTTGTTCATTTATAGCAATATAATCCAATTTATTCATGAGATTTGGAAGCTAAATATAAATTCTGAATGAGTCTATTTTGTGTTTGAGAGAGTGATGTCACCGGTATCCCCAGCAAACAGGTTTCTATAGTTTCCTGTACATGAACCTCAGAAGCCACTTGAGAGATCCCTGTCCAGATCTGTCTAACCCTAGGACATTCCCACCATATATGGATAAATGAGCCTATGATTTTACAACCCCTGAAGCAATTTGGGTCTACAGAGCACGTCCATTTCACTATTCTTTCAGGGATAAGATAGGTGCGGTGTAATACTTTAATGATTTAGAGAGCCTCTATAGATATTCCTCCAGTAGACCTCCATTTTTCCTCCTCCCAGCATTTTCCCATATCTGCCTCCCAATCTTTGATATAATTATCTTTAATTGATAACTTCGGCTAGTTGAATATATCACAGTTTCCACTAATTATGCCCTTTGCTGTGGGGTTGCTAATGAATTTTCGAGACAAACAGGTCCCCTTAGGAAGATCCTGTTTTCTAATCAATGTCTCAATAAAAATGTCTAAGTCTACACATTGTGTAATGTTCCTGTAAGGGGATATGGAATGTGTCAATAATTTGTTTAATGTCCAGAAGTTTGCTATCTTTTATCCAATTCCCTAGCCTATTTAGGCCTTTTGATTTCCACCAACCCTTTGATGCTAAACTAAGACCTTTCGGGCCTCAGGATGAGTAATTATAGGGGTCATGGGTGAAGGATTTAAAAACAGGGCATGGTTTCTTGCCCACTTCCAACATTGTAATGTATGGTGTATAACGAGATGTCTCAGTTTGTAATCCCAATCAGGCATACGAGGGTGTCCCATGTCAATGGGTTTAGTAAGTGATCCTCCATAAAAACCCATGCCGGCTGATGATTAACAGAGTGGGTAATTGGAATGAACGAGAGCTGGGCAGCCCTGTAGTATTTTCTTAAATGAGGTAGTGATAACCCCCCTCTAGATTTATGTTTAAACATTATGTTTTTATTAATTCTTGCCGGCTTTCCATGCCAAATGCACTTGCAAACTTCCTTTGGAAACCATTTAAATTGGAGATAATAATAGGCAGAGGTATGGATCTTAATAGATATCAGAGTTTTGGAAAATAGTTCCCTTAAGGGTGGTTTAAGAAGTTTGGGCATGGCAATAGTAATTGCCTCTGTTTTGTCCACATTAATACATACGCCCTGATATTAGGCCAGTTGGCTGGGTCCGTAAACAAAATACTGTCTGCAAACATTGATATTTTATATTGATGGAGACCAACTGAAAGGCCCTTTATTGTCGATTCTGTTCTAATGGTTTGTGCCAACAGTTCCATTGCCAGGGCAAATAGCAAAGGGGAGTGGACAGCCCTGCCTTGTACCCCTAAAAATATTGATTACTGGCTTAATTGGGCCTGACAACCTAAAATGTGCTATTGGATCACTATAATAGATGTTCAATAAATTGATAAAATGCCCCTGTATGCCAAATTTAATCAGGACCGGATTAAAATAATCCCAATCCACCGTGTTGAAAGTTTTTCGACATCAAAGGATAAAAGACATAGCGGGGTATTGGTAGAGTTAGCTTGATGAATTACATCGACGACTTTCCTTAAATTATCTCTAGCCTGCTGATAAGCAATAAACCCCACCTGATTTTTATGTAACAGTCTGGGTAAGAAGCGTGCAAAGCTGTCTGCAATAACTTTTGCCAACAGTTTGATGTCCCCATTAGGAGGGATATGGGTCTGTAATTTTTAATTTCCAACCCATCTTTCCCCTCCTTTAGAAATAGCCCAATCTCCGCCTGAATCATTTCTGACGGCGGTGGATCTCCCCTCAAGACTGAGTTAAAAAGAGCAGCTAAATGGGGTGCTATTAGTGGGGAATTTCTTATAATAAGCATTTGAGAAGCCATCCGGCCCGGTGCTTTTAATGCCTTGGATCGCCTTTTCAATTTCATCTACTAAAATATATAAGCATTAAGGTGTGCAAGCTCAGATTCTTTAATCTTGGAGAGATCGCATGACAAAAGAAAGGTGTCTATGCTAAAATCTGTTGATGACTTGGGAGAAGAACATAATTTATTATAAAAATTAACAAACTCCTCTTGAATTTTAGCAGGATTAGATGTAATATTCCCTGAAGTTGTCTTAATACTAGTACTATTCCCTGTCTTGTGGGAGTAAGTCCCTCCAAATGTTCACCATTTCTAAATAAGTCAAGAGAGCTTAAATTCTTTCTATCTTCCATCTCTCCCCCCCTGTCTTAAGGGATCTATCCAGGGCATTATTGATTGCAAGATTAAAGTCTCCTCCCATTATGATCTGACCCTGCCTAATCTCTCCCAGAGCTTTTAAGGTGTGAATTAAACTATTATGGGGGGATTTGGGGTTCCGCATACAGGGTGGCAATTTTTAATGGCACATCATGTACATTACCTACTAGAATGATACGGTTATTTTTAGAATCTATCCACTTTGTTTCTAGAGTAAAGGGAAACTCATTATGGAGTAATATGGCAGCCCCTTCTGTTTTTTGGGTTAGGGTAAGGGGGTTAGGGGTTAGGGTTCAGGTTAGGGGGTTAGGGTTAGGGGGTTAGGGTTGAAAATATTTTTTTATGCATAAACTTGAGGGAGTTCTTGACCTGAAAATGGGTCTCCTGGAGAAATATTACAGAGGGCTTATATTCTCTATAGGTAAGAAAGACCTTGCGCCTCTTAAAAGGGGTGTTGAATCCTTTAACATTATCTGTCAAAATTACATATTCTGTACTACCCATTTTTTTTTCGGTAAATAGTTCTATTTAATGCTAGCCAACCCTCTCCAATGTAGCCCCTCTCATCTCCATCCAATAGACCCCTGAACCCAGCCAGTGATCAGCAACAAAATAGGGGTAACCATCAAGGATAAGTGGGAATGTAGTAAACAACTTAGTAACAAACCTTCTAAAGAAAAAACATAGAAAAAAATTAACAAATCAACATTTGAAACTGTATTTTGTCATATGCAGGACTACTCTAAATGCACTTATGGTGCCTAGTATTGTAGTATTGTAACCCCTTAATACCCCTTGATTGAGGAATAAAATCCTGTACCCCTCCCCCCCCTTATCTCGATCAATACCAATATGTATTTTGTTATATTTTAATTTGCTTTTCAAAAAAACCTTCTGAAGAACCCCTCTATATATGGACCCTCTTTTTTATAGGCTTATCATCTAAGTCTTAGCTTTATCTGTTAATTAATAGTTATTGTATCAATGTTTCTCAGGTATACACCTCCCCAACAGAATTCCGATGTGACTCAGTTTCAGGAACCTCACATTCTCTTGCAGTTGCCCCTATTGCTGGAGCTTGAGTGAGTGTCATTTTTTGTTTTTTGCTGGATCTAGCAGTCTGCCATTGAGGTGATGTTCTTCCCCTTCTTGTTGATATATGAGCGATGGGTACTGGATCTCCCTTCCACAATTGAAGCTTGGATAAGATTGTGTAACCTCCCTCTAAAGTAAAAATTGAGTGGTTCTGATTCTTGTATTGAAAAGTAAGTCTAAATGAGAATCCCCATCTATACAGGATCTTATTTTTATCAACACCCCCGAAACCGGTCTCAAGACTCTCCTTTTAGTTACGTTTGAGGGAGTCACATCTGCATAGATTTGTATCTTTGCCCCATCTGGGCCGAAAAGATTAGGAATCCTCCAAGAGGCCATTAAGATCAAGTCCCTTGAGTTTTGCTTCAAAAATCTGACCAGGACATCCTTAGGAATTGCTGAGTTCACCGGACCTCCTAGAGTTCTATGAACCCTCTCTATTTCTAAATATGTATCCAGAATGTTTGGTATAATTGTACCAAATACCACTTTAAGGTAGGGTCGTAGATCAGAGACCAACTTGGGGATTCCCAGTATTTTTAGATTATTTCTTCTGATTTTGTTTTCCAAGTCTTCTAACTTGGATTCCAGGGACATAATCTGCTCTGAGTTAGCAGTGATATCAGTTCTGTCTGTTTCTTGGGATTGAATAAATTGATCTACCACTTGTTCTAAGACCTGTGTTCTTTGGCCCGCATTATGTAGATCCTCTCTGATGTCCTTAAGAGCAAACAAGAGCTGATTCTTTAGCATAGTTTAAATGTCCATCATGGACATTGCAGAGAAATTCATGTCCCCACTTATACTGATCCTTTCCCTTCTGATTCTGAAGAGCCAAAGGGATCTAAATTATCCTCTTTGGGTGGGGGGGTGGATTCTTCTCTGCAGCTTTGTTATAATGTTCTCTTATTCCTTTTAAGGGAACACTTTTTCTCTGCTTCCCCATTGCTCCAGATAAAATCCACAGAATGGTACCTAAAGGATCTTATGGGGATATAATAAATAAAAGATCCGAAAAATGAGATGTTGGTAGTATAAAAGGACCTCTTGATCAGTTAGCAATACTTCTAAATTTGAGGCATATCTCATTTAATAGTATGGATTTTGGATAGTGGATCCCTAGTGGGTTACTTAAACTTTATATATGGATGTTGATGTCTTTCACCATTCTTAATGATTCATCTCCCTTTCAGAGGGAAGGGGGCAATTAATCTGTTCATTACGCCAGATTACAGATAACCCTAGTGACTTTGTGCTAATGCGGATAGGAGTAACGTTGTCAGTATCTAGGGTGTTTCAATTCAATATATCCTAGTCTAATAACATTATAATGTGTTAATTGATTTCTTCCAAGAAAGTACTTTTCTTATTCCCACAAAGTGTAATAAATAATATGTTATTTAGATTCTTCAATCTTTGTAGGATGTGCCTTTCTGGCTAATGATAATGGCTGCCGTATGGTGTTATGATCTTCAACCTCTGTCTGACTGTTTAATTGTCAATCTTCTGAGGAGGTCTTAAATGGCGATTTCCTCAGAGTTCCCAGTTTGCCAGGGCCTCCTCTGTAATTGCCCCAGAATCACCTGCAGGGTTTCCTTTTTGATATGAGTCTTACCTCCGCTTGGCTAGATTGCTTCTCGGCCAGACCCCCCAGAGATTCCTCCTATTTGAGATAAAACTGGGAGCCGCCTCTGCAGGAGGCCGGATTAACTAGACCTAAACCTTGTGGTGATGATACTAAGCTTGAACTCAGTAAAAAAGATATATTTTTGATCCTTGTCTATTTGGGAACAATCCCTGATTCTTTTGTGGGATATTGCCCTAAATTTAACTGATTAAGTTGTGTTGAAAAGTGTGGTGTTGTGAAGCAGAAGCTCTTGCTAAACAGTGCTGCCTGTGTTTAGGTTTCCTGGAGTGTGCATAATCCATCCTGGGCTTTACCTAAAGCTGTGTGGTACAGCGTGCATTTGCTTATACATGTTTGAAATGGTATTTTGATTAAAAATCAAAACCTTTTTTTTGGGCACATTTGCATGTCCCTGTCCAGGTTCCCAGAATGCAGTGCAATTTCTCAGAATTCAGAACAAGAAACAAGTCTTTTAACTTGTTTTAGACATTCAAATGTGAACACAAATGTACTATTTATTTACTGTACTTGCAAATTACTTATGTTTTGCAACTCCTAAATTAAGGAGATTTCAGAATAAAAATGTATGGGCACTGAGACCCACCCATTAAGGCAGGAAAATGCCTCTGCATAAGAGTCAGATATCAGATCTGACATTGAAAACTCCAGAACTCCTTAAATAAGTGACATCTACTCGCTAAGTAGCCTAAGTAGGTTTTTGCAGGACCTCCATGGCACATATAAAGTAAGATACAGTATATGCAATGGAGGTCCTGCAAAGACCCCCGTGGCATATAAAGTATTAACCCTATTCAATGGGGGTCCTTTAAAAGACCTCCATGGTAAAGCTATTATCCATTACCTTCATGTGGTTCCTTAACGTACCCCAATGGTGAAGTTATTGACCCATAATTACAAACTTTGTAAAACTAATTACCAAAAAAAAAAACTTAGATTACAAAAATAATAAAACTACATTACCAAAAACAAAATAAACATTACAATAAAATAAAAAATAATAAATCTGTAAAAAAATGAATAGTACTTACCTTCCTGAATGATCCTGCAGGACCTCCATGCCATATATAATTAGGATATTGACATAAAGGTCTTTGCAGGACCTCCATGGCATATATCTTTGATTATATGTGACATAGAGGTCCTGCATAGGGGTTAGCTATATGTGACATGGGATCCTTTAGGGGTTAACATTTAGGTGCCAAGGAAGCCCTTTAATATACCCCCATCGTTATACGTAGTAGAAATTTGCTGTGAGCAGGGAAGGGAATCCCTGGGGATTCCCTTCAGCGTGAGGGTGGAGTGAATCCCTAGGAATTCTCAATGGTTTTAGTGGCGATTGGCAGTGGGGTTAGACCACAGTAATATACATGTATTGCATAATTTCAGTAATCCTGTCCCTTATATATTACAGACTGTACACGGGTTTATGAATTGTGAATCCGCTATGTTAATCTCAGATGGCATGGATTTCAAATAAGGCTCCTGCCGTTGCATTTTGGCTAAGATCAAGTGTAGTACCTCCTCTGAGATGGCTGAACTAGCAACTCAGTCATGAAGAGGGGGGAAAAATTGGTCTGGCCAGGGGCCGAGTAGTTCTGAATGCCCAGGCTTAGGGGAGTTACTCCTTCCTCCCCCATAAAAGCACAGGCACAATAACTTTTTATTTTGGTCCCCACGGTCATGACCTTATGGTTCGTGGGGGGATCCCTTATTTTTGCTTTTGCCCCCAGCCTTCGGGTTTGGGGGAGCACTTTATTGTGCACCCTAAGCACTTAGCCAGAGAAGGACTGTGAGAGAGGTCTCTCTGGCCTCGAGCTAAGCCAGATGGGGTAGGTGACAGCTGCCCTATCTGGTGCTGGCACCATCACTTTTTGATTTATGGCACTGATTTTTGGCACAGTTTTATGATTTAGTTTTTGATAACGGACATGGCACGGCACACTCCACTCACCGGTGGAGCCTAAGAGATCTCGCTAGTCCTCCTTGAGGGCGGGGCCTTATGGCCGGAGACCCCTTAGGTATGGCCTGGGCGGAGTTGGTGGCAGCTGCTCCCCCAGAGATTCGAGCCAGGGTGGGCTGGTGGCAGCTGTCCACCCTGGCGAAGATAAGATCCACGTCTGAGGGCTCCAGCTGAAGATGTGGAAGACCCCCCTCATTCCTAGGGTGAGGGGGGAATACGAGTTTCTTCTGGACATCCTGGCCGGAGCCCAGAAGAACAAAGGGGTCCTCAAGCCCTCAAGGTGGGGGGACCTGAAGGCTTCATCTGTGTCACTGCACTAATGGGCACTGAATGCACGGTGCACTTCGCAAAAGCGCACGCCTGGCCATTCAATAAAAAAAAAAAAGAGATACTTCGGGAGATACTTCACCTGCCTCACCACCAGTTTTCTCTTGGGGAACATTAATGCCAACCTCAATGGCTCTCAAACTGGAGTTGAGCTTCTGTTGTGCGTTCTCTTCTTCCTCTTGGTGATCCTTGTTAAAAAACGAAATCTCCTCACACCTCACTTTCTATCTGCTGCTGGTGAGCACTAGTGCCAACTGCACCATCTTCCTTCTGCAACTCCTGAGCACTGGTATACTCCATGTCGCTTTCAACAAATGTCTGTGGCCTCTGGGTAGGGCCTGACTCACCTAGCTCACTTCCAATATGCTTTTGGAGAGTATTGGTGTTTACCACGCCAACTCCCTTTTAATGTTTTTGGAACACCAACATCCTACATGCCACCTGTCATGAAAACCTTCTTCTGCTGGAAAGTGCCTAACTCACCTAGGCCCCCTCCAGTCTGCTACTGGGGAGCACTGGTGCCAAGTGCTCTACCTCCCTTCTGTCACTGGGGGGCACTGGCATCATCTATGCCTTCTCATATGAAATCCTACATCTACTTTCCACCTTTATCTCTTTCACCTTCCCTGCAGCATGAAACCTTGTTATCACCCTTGATCCGGATACAATCTATATTATCTCACTCTACTTTTCCTGATCTGGCATGTTGTACTATTTCAGCAACTACTCAGCATATTATGATCTTCAGCTAAATGTTACTATATCTCAAAACAATGATGTACTGCTTTATCATTTTGTAAAATGCCTTTGATAAAGCCACTATATACAAATGCAAATAAATAAAAATATCAAATTATAATGACTATATGTTGGATTTTGTTTATGGCTAGATGTAAATCATTTGTTTATGCTTCATGTACTGTCAGGTTTTAACCTTTAAAACGCAGCTGTGTTAAACGTAGTTCTTTGTCATGGTCACGGAGCAGGTAGTGGAAATCTTCCCAGGTAAGCTCCTCTTTATTTTCAAAGCCTGACTCTTGGAACATGATTTCAATCACTTGCTCAGCTTGGTCTTTTGATATGCAGTTGTTTGAAATTTCAATAAAAGATCTGAAAATGAATGGGATAAACAAATCGATTGTATTAAGATTGACATTTTTTTCTGATATACAGTCATATTTTTTTTATAATACACTATAATATTTTATAAATATATATATATATATATATATATATATATATATATATATATATATATATATTGGGTTCTGCAGGATTTTTTTTCTAAGGATCAATATAATTGTTTATATACATTGAAGAGAGGCTTTATCTCATACTGGCAATTATTTTCAATACCAAAACACTGTGGGTTATATTTGGTTTCAGAAACATTGTAAACCTTGTGTTTAACAATGGAGCATAAAGTTTGATTCAAGCCCTCAATTATAGCAGGCATACATCACTCTGTACACAAAGCAGTTCTTATCAAGTAGTGACTTCTGCTATACGCCATTCAGTACCATAGAAAATGCATGCAGCGAATTCAACTGCATAATGCTCACTAGCATTAAAGCATTTGGTACATGTTAGAAATAGTGGCAAATAATGTTAAAAATAATGATTTAAATTTAAAAATAATTATAATTAATAATAAAGAATAATACATAATAACATTAATACATATCATTAATAATAATAAATACAGAACTCATATAAAAACAATATATATTTATGTGTGTGTAATATGGCATATACTTATACTTACATATAGATATAAAATGGCACTTTTTAATTTTGTGATAGGTCTCCTATTGAAAACAATTCCTGCATATGCTATGTATTGCTCATCAATCACATATGTTATCCATTTCAACAGATAATACACCACTTAAATACAAATTTGTTGGCTATTGATGAACAAGCATACGCAAACTGGTAAATTTAACAATATAAATATTGAATACTAGAGGCGTATTAAGGTTCATTGAGATAAATCAATATGCTCTTTGATAAATATGGATCAAAGTGTATTAATACAGCCTCATAAGATGTCTCAAAAATGAAATCTTAAAAAAATAGTGTAATAAAACTATAAAAAGACTACTTATTTGTTTTGCGGTACTGTATACATCCAATTGTTTGTATAGAACCACTGCACAATAAAAAAACATGTCTGAAAACTTTGTCTTCCTAAGAGCATAATTAGGAAGTAAAAAAGTCATACAGCAACTTTTAAGTAAAAAAAAAAAAATAAACATATTGATACCTCTGCAGGACCCTGGGTGTATTCATGATACACTGACTGAAATTGTGTGTGGGAGATGGGGTGATTACAGTTGATGCAACATCCTGCTTCTGGGTCAATAAGGAGGTAGGTGTGATGTCAATTTCCATCTTATCCAGTTATCCATAAAGGCTCTGGTGTTCTACCTGTTCCCTACTTTCCCACTCATGCCTCCACAATCATCCAGCTCTCAGGATGGGAAGTAACAAACACAAGATGGATTCCTGTACTCATAAATAGCTTTTAAAAATTCACATTCATCTATTGTCCTATGTGATAGCAGTTATGGACGATGTCAAATATTTGCTAAGCACCAAGCAACATCATTTTCATCTTTAATTTGGCTAACATACTGTAAGTGCAATTAGTATGACAATATGCAGCATGTAAGTAAACATTTCAAAAACACAGAATGTGTCAGCACTTTTGACAGCACATTTGCTTATGATTAGTATTCTGCTTACATTTATAAATCAAAAACTTTAAATTATCTTAATATCTTGTCATACAGGATTTTCTCACATTTGAATACTTAGCTCTGTTGTACTTGCAAATTGAATATGTAATGGTTATCTATAGGTCTTTTGCCAATGAATATAACATTTTCAATAATTTAGTAAACCATACTAATTGCCATTTTACTGTATAAATGAGATCTATACTGGTTATCCATTTTATAACATCAAAATCACAAAATACAGTACTTACTTTAGCATTGTAAAAAACTCCTCTTTTGAAAGAAATCCATTCCCATCAATGTCATACATAGTAAACATCAATCTTGATTTCTCTTCAGGGGAACCTAAAAAATGGAGCAAAAACATCTACATTTCTGTACAAGGGGATTGCCATACTATTTAGAAGACATAAAGAAAATGTTGACAAATGATAAGAGTTCGAACATAGACTTCCCAATTTAAGTTATATTTGATTCAAAACAGACATATCTACTGAGAATATTTCCATATACCTCTCACTATATGGAGCATGTATCATATGTGGAGCCACCTTACATCAATCACTCTTGCACCATTTACTATAAAGCTTCTGACCATAATCTCATCTGGTACATATCTAGGCTTGAAATGTAAACATTTTTGGTAGATTGTTGATCACTATAATATACCACATTTTTGTATTTTATCACGTAACATGTATTTCTTTACTTAAAAGTGATGTACTTGTTATGTCATGGAAGGTTGTAAAGATAAAAGAGGATGTTACAACCAAATGGATTCCCCAAACCCAATAATGGCTGGGCAGAGAACATGGAAATCCTGTTATATGAGCTTCCTCGTTTCAAATAATGGACAGACAGGGAAATTCAGAATCTGAGACAGCTGTGTATTCTGTCAACCTTAGGTAATACCTAATTCGATTTTGCACTCTTCACACAAAAATTCACTGTGCCAACCTAGAGTCCCACTTCCCTATGGTACACAATACAGTCATGGGACAGGTTGATTACTGCAGCCCTCCACAGCACACTGAAATACTAACAAAATTATGTCCCTGATTGGTCAGCAAATGATAAACTACTTTTTCATTTTATAAATATATCAACAAATATTTTTTTTATAAAATTGCTTATAGCCCTGAGCTTGGTGACTAAATAGTACTTCAATATGGAAAGTATGCATTTGGAGTTACATATATAATTTATTGTACAAATAATATACATAGAAATAAAGCAGCTCAATACAATTACACCAGATAATAAAAGAATATGAAAAGAAAATATTTTTATTTCAATAAACCGATTGATTAGAAATGCTGTATTTCACATGAAAGATACATACGCAAATATGTGGTACTTACCTTTCATTAATATCACTAATATATTCAGGAACTCCCTAAACGACAAGTACCCATTTCCATCCTCATCTGCAAGAGAGAACATTGACTCCACAAACATGGAATGGGGTTTCAGTCCCAAAGATTCAGCAAATTCAGTCCTACTTAATTCACATTTCAGCGCTTCTTTCACCTTGGAGCAGCTGCCTGTTGTGAAACTTTCAATATCAGATTGATTGATATGGAGAACCTACATAACGTTAAAAAAAGACAATATGGATGTGTGCCAGAGAACAATTGAACAGATGGTTTGTAAAAACAGAATTTTTCCCTGATGAAGTGGTGGCAATACTTGAAAAGTCAGCATAAATATTATGCACTGCATTGAATACTTAACGAGAATCATATTTTAATTATGTCCTATGTTAAAGAGTAAAATATTACTTAAAAGATGATAAATAGAATAAAGGAGGACATTCTCATTCATCCCACACTAAAATAAGTGACCACAAATCAACAAGGTGGAACCAGTGACCATAATACTATTTTTACTTGATTGTTTTTATACTTTCACATAAATTATATAATAAAAAATATTTTCTTTTAGGTATTTACTACAATATCCTATATTTCTGCTGGTCCTTTAAAGATTATTTTGTCTTTGATGTAAACTATGGAATGATGCAGCAATTTGCTGGCCTGTATGAGTTAAAGGGACAATGTCATCTGAATGGGACATTGGTTTTATCTTACAGAGCACTAGAAACTGGCTATATATTGTACTAGCCTTTTTTCTCTGCAGTAAATCATTACTGAGAAATACAGCACTATTTTTGAAGCTATTTTGCAACTCAATATGCTAATTTGCATCTTACAGTACTTGAAATGCGTGGGGGAGGACTAACTGAATGACAACACTGGGAGTCACTGATTCGGCCACCACATGGACAGACAAGCAGACTGATTCAAATTAGCACACAACAGTAGCTAATCCAGTGGCATAAAAATACAGTGCAGATTATACTTACATTTACTACTTTAGAAAAATTGCTAATACAGTGTAAAGCCAGTTTTTCATGTTCTTTAAGAATAACCTAAGAAAACAACAACTTTCTTTTGGGGAGACAGAACCCCTTTAATTACTATCTGTAAATTATGAAAAGTCCTGTGAACAATGATTATTATACCATTTCTGATGAGCCCCACTGGCAAATACGTAAGCAGGTTATTTCTTGAATACATCAAATACATGCTGTTATTTCAGGTGTAGAAGATATAATGGATGCATAAACATCACTAAACTCCTTGATATATATTAGCTATAACTAACCAGGTAATTTCTTATAATACACAGAATATTGAATGGAAACTGTAACATATACAGTCCTATTAAATTCCCCCAACGTGTAAAACCGCAGCCCGTAACGAAACCCGCAAGAATTACGGCTATTAAATTGGCCTCTTAAAGATACCCGCAAACGACCTGTGGGTTACAGGCGGAAAAACCTTACGGAACGTCGAAATCTGAACTCTGTTGCAGCAAATCATTTGACCTGTCAAGCCTGTAACTGTTACGTTCACAAACCGATATTAAATTGCTACAAATCCACTGGTGTTCAAACCCATAACCGGCAAATTAAGCCAAAAAGCCTACAGGTACTAGAGAGGACCCGCAAGGGGGTTAACGTCCTATCCGTAGCGCTGTAAATGCAAATATTGACACACTACTGTACTTATAAGTAAAGGGAAAGTGATGTTAGGTATTAAAATACTTTTTTTAATGTTTCATTTCTGTGTTATAACGATCCTGGCAATTAATGTGTTAATACATATGACTGAACTTGCAAAGACTAGAATATCCTATTTACTGATTTATTAATATTGCATTATTTCTGGAATAATTGAAAACCGTAAGGCTTTGAAATCTAACCTACATTTTTCAGTGACGTAATGATGACGATCTCTTTTGCCATTGGCTCTGTCTAAACCCGCAACGACAGGTCTGAATAATTGATCATGTTCACGGCCACACATGCAACGTGCGCAAGAATGGTTTACGGGTTTGCGTCTCTGGCTCGTTGGTCGCAGCATGGGCGTGGGTGCCGTTGCCGCTACGAGCTTAGAATTTAATTGGGCTGATAGTGTGTCCATGTTTAGTTTTTATGGATTAAATAGAGTGCTATTTAATTAATGCTGATTTTTTACATTTATTTTTAATTAATTTTCTCAACTGTTTACTAATATCTGTCACTGAATTGTTAGTGCTATATGTAAGATATTCAATGTTTTGTATTGCCTACTTTCTAGACACAAATTAGCACTCAAGTTTATACATTTCACAACTGTTTAATATAATTACCACTGTATAAATGTATTCTCAAGATACAGTCATTTACTGGTTTACAAGGTTCTCAGTAAGTATGCTCCTAAACATTTAAATTATAGCATATACAGGATATTATATACCTGGGCAAAAGATTGTCTGAAAAAGGTCTCTAGAATCTGACTTCTTTGCTTTTTGGTAACAGCTTCCTTAAGCAGGCATTGCTCTTTCATTTTATATTGATCAATGGAAATTCCATTGCCTTGTAATTGGTTAATGAAACCATTACATTCATCTTCAGTATTAAAATTCAGCACCTAGAATAAAACAAAAAGTTAAAAAGTTGAGTCAGAAAGTTCACAAAACATGCTTAAATGGTTCTTATTAAAGGGATTCTTCTGCAATTTAAATCAGATACTAGTTGGTAGAGGTCACCTTTGAAAAGTTTCATAAATGTGATACCTTTCTCCCACAATCCATGTCAGAAATCAGCATCTCCTTCTCTATCACCTTTTTATTCCTACTACCATTCACTGTTGTGTTTCGTTAAGGTTCTTTCCAACAACAAATATTTTTTCTCTGCGTACACAGGATTATTGTGCACTCTTTTGCTTGTCATCTCCATGCAACGCATTTCATTACCTGCCTATGAAATACTTTCTAATAATTGAAGCTATATATGAGGAGCAATATACTGACCCCTATAGATAGGTCCCTAGAAGAGAAAATCCATTACTAAATCTCAATATTGTTGCAACATTAAAATATAACCTTTATTGATGTGACTTAAAACTTATGTTACAATAATTAAAATATTTACAATAAGTGATATGATTGTAATAATCCATTTTCCAATTTCAAGCTCTTTCTAACAACAATTAGCTAATATGCAGCTGCACAAGGCTACACATCAAACGATGTTGCCATCATTCTTATACCCACTCAGAATTATTGGTAGTGTCTCAATGATCACTGACCCAGATGCACTCCTCTAATTCACGGGGATCTCTTAATATTGCTCCGATAGCAGACAGGTAGATATTACTCAGTAGCGCTATTTAGTTAATTACAATTCTTACCTGCTGCTCCGCCAGGTTCCACAATAGTGTTGCCATCCAAATAAAGCAGTTACATATCTAGGTGATACAGTGACATTTCTCACTTTTCTAATTGCCCTGACACGTGTTTCACCGCTGCGATGTGCAGATTCATCAGAGGAGATTCATGCCCTCAAGGGATTATTACATTCATATCACTTATAGTAAATATTTGAATTATTGTAAAATATGTTTTAACTCACAGCAATAAAGGTTATATTTTAATGCTGCAACAATATTGACATTTAGTAATAGAGTTTCTCTTCTAGTGACCTACCTATAGGGGTCAGTCTATTGCTCTATCTAGTTTAAAAATGTGTATGTATTTAAACTATAATCTAAAGGGTTGCATTCCCAATCTGTTTTGATTCTAATAATTTAATAATTTTAAATTGAATTATAATTATTATCAAGGGCAATTATACAATGCTATACATCATAGTTTATCATTGTTTTATTTAACATATCTAACACTGTTTTATTCTTTCCCCATTCCACTACACTTCAAACACTTAAAATCTTCCCTGTTGTTGACAATTTTGTCATCTCTCTCAACCCAAAACCACTAACTGTACAATGCATCCTCTTTACTACTATATTAGCTAACTAAACTCTGCCACATACACCAAAATGTTTCTTTTACACACACTTTTCACAAGAGACACACTCAAATTTGAATTAATTCATTTATCATATTCTGCCTCGACTCCTAAGATTTCCATTTCATGACTTCCATACCGACCACATTCAATTCATCATCCATTTAAGTTACTTGATTAGTTGTTGTCTAATGAACTTCAATGTGTGTGCCTCCACTGATGGCTAATATATTCCAGATACATTTTTTTAAATTCTCATGTTTAGAGTAATATGCTTGGGAACTACATCTGCCATCTCTCATTTGGATCAGTTTTTGCAAGCTGAACCAATTACATTTCTTGTCACCTACAAACATAGAGCCCGATTCAATTACAATCCCGCATCTCGCGAGATACAGGACAAATGTCTACTGGCGTTCTGTGGGCTCCCGTTTGTCTCCAATTCCGGTGCTACTCAAGTGAAGGAGCCCACAAGTTACCGTCCGAAAGCCAACTCTGTGAACCAGGGCGGGAATATGATGAATTAAGCAAGACCGTAACCTCCCATTTTGAAACCAATAGACAATGAGACCGCCTTCTTTATGTCAGTAAAACATGGAGGTAACATGTCAAATAATTAGGTTAGGGGATCTGATATACGATGGGACTCGCAAACCCTCAAAATATGAAATTATAAACATGAATGCCAATACTGATCTAGTCCATATGGGTGGCCTGATATGTATTAATTCATTGATTCCCGAGATCGATATAACCCCAATATGACACATAAAAAAATATTAATTTTATTGTCGATGTGCCAGCTTGAGACTGTAATTATTTTCTAATGTTTTTCATCACTTTACCCATTATTTACAGTGCAGTATTGATTTTTTATTTGCATTTACAGTGCTGCGGACAGGGGTTAAACCCCCTTGCGAGTCCTCTCTAGCACTCATAGGATTTTCTCCTAATTTGCTGGCTTGGGGAATTGGAGCAATTGAATAGCGATTTATGATTTTAGCGCCCGTAACTCTTGGGGAAGTGAAAGATCAAAGGCATCGGGAGGCTGTAAGTTCTGGGATTACCCATTGCAAAGTTTTCGAGCCTGTAACCCTTGAACCATCCAGAGCCCGAAAAAACACGCCAATTGAATAACAAATTAACTTACTGCCTTACTTACAGGCTCTGGTAATTTACGAATGATCGGTTGAATTGGGTTTATATTTTTCAGAGAAGCCAACTATCTAAAAACACACATTCAATGGAGACCACTTACCCAGTTGTCTCATACCCTGCAACACCAATTCATCTCCAGTAAATAGAGTTTGCCAAACCAACCAAATGGATTAAATAATATTACGTTTGCATTTAATTAAATTATACATTTTCAGTATGTCTTTCTCAGAACTATTTTAATCTTATTAATGTCATAACCAGTTCATTAGAACCACTAATTGATTACTATCCCACATATATTTCCTTACTGCCTAGTAATTAGTAGTTAACCTTCTTCTTATTCACCAACACCTGCTGTATTAAGACATGATGAATATGCTGTTTTAAATCTGGACCATACATAAGCCTTTAAAATGCAACTTGGAATATCACTCACCAAGTCATATTCCTTGGGTACTTTAATCATCAAGGTTTTGCATCCATGGTTGTTAGACTGAATGACGGTGACTTTGTTTTGGTTCTGCAAGTTAATGCTGCGCATCACAACACATCTAGTATCTAGCACTTTGATTATTTGTTGTGGGTGTATTTGTATTAAAACAAGGCATTTTGTTTCTTTTGGTCCTTGCCATTCCTGAGCTGTAAAAAGCAAAAACATATAAATAAAAGTATGTCAACAATAATAGCATGCGGCAAAACACCACACTTTATGATTAATAATCATAATGAAGGCTCAGAAATTGCTTACTGCATTTAATTGCTAACTCTAACCTTTGATAAATCACATTAAAGAGGTGCTATAGTCATATAAGTAGAGTATGATCTCGTAAAGTGTTGTGTTATCAGATGCGGCCTACTGGTACATACCTGCAGATGGGAAATCGGTGATTGTTTGCAGGTACTGCTATCTTTAAAGTAATAGCAAACAGGGGTCACATTCTATTTTAAATGAATGAAAGCAACACTAACAACATCATATTTATAATATACTAATATTCAGGTATATCTCATGCCAAGTGATTGTGGAACACTTCACATAATACACATTTATAGACTGCCAAATAACAGAGACACAAATATTTACACAGTGCTATCCAACATGGATCCTCAGGAAGTGATTTATTAAGATGCAGGTATTTGAACTTGAGCGCTTTCAAGCAGCAAATAGCCAGAAAACTTTTTAATCATGAAATGGCCAACTGAATACATGTAGCTCTTTTTGTTTGAGCTCCTTTCCTACTTTACAGGACTTCTTGGCAATACTTTAAAGATAAAAATCTATGTGTTCACAAAAAAGAAAATGTATTTTATCTATTATAAATCTTTACTGCACTTGTGCCCAAATTCAATGCAATTTCACATCCACCATGTACATTTTCTTAACTGTCTTTTAATTGCTAATGTTGCAAAATATTATTTTTATAATTTATTTATAAAACATCAATAGTATACAGGATAAGATACATAAGGTACATAATATAAGGTAATTTCAGTTGCAATTGAAATCCAGGCAACAAAAACATAGGTGCTGCTGTTGCGTACTTCCAAAAAAAAAATCATAAAAGGGTGTTCTTAGTGTTAGTTTATTAGATGTGAAGCTTGCCTAGAACTAGTTTCATGTCTAATAAACTTTTCAAGAAAACCTGGAGTATCAGTTACTGTGTGACTTTATATACTTTTCAAAGATGGCTGTGCACATGGGAATTGAGCCATTTTCAGCTTTACTGAGCCACTTTGTGTCCCAATAGAGTGACACAACAATAAGTTTGCATCATTCTATATATTAGCACAATTCAAAAACATGACAGTTTATGTAATTACCTGAAACCCCTTCTGCCGATATGCCCCTTTTTATGCTTTTCACGGCTCGTCTGTTCTGTATTTTTTTAAAGTCTCTTTTTCGAGATTGAGCAACAATCCATGCAATAAAAAAGCTGACTGTTTAAAATATACAGATAATTGTTAGTGTTAGAAATCAGGAATCATACATCTGAAGAAAATGTCTATTATTTTTATTAATTAAAGTTTGACGTAACAGTTGTCTCAGTATATATCACTACTATACACATACATACATTAGTGGAGGTGGTTGCTAAAAATAACTTTTGTTGACTATCTTCATATAGAGCAATTCACTTTACAATTCCACAATGAATGACACTTACAATTGAAAACAAAAAAAAAGATATAGTGTATCACATTAATACATTTTTTTGAATCGGCTGCACCTTGAGATACCCTCCTCCCACAACTATTATACTACATATCATCCAATCTGGAATTGAGCTGATTTGTCCTAAGTGAAGTTAACAATATTTATTTTTAGGAACCAGTTTCAGTATGTATGTTGTTGTAAGGTGTATGTACAAAAATATTTGAAATACCTGTGATATTGTGTAACTTGTTTTATTCATAGCTGCTGAGATTATCCGTTTTTTGTATATTTGAAAATATTTTCTTTATTTAGGCGGCAACGGACTTGGAATAAAAATGTTGGTATTATGGTAAAAGGCATGTATTATTTACTTCTCAGTGTACAGGAGCTGTCTCCCCTTTTTCACTGGAAGCGGCTAATCCTTAACTTTATTTTTTCTTTGAAATGCGACAATATAAAGTTATAAGTTTAAATGGTGGACTGTTTTAGGGTCTTGGGATGGATTCAAGTTATATATACTACAGAAATTATGTTTTCTTCTCTTTTTAAAGATGATGTTTGACAATGTATCATAGTGTGACTTTTTTTTAAATGAGTTTACTAGTTCTGACTAAACTGTTTTGCATATATAATTACAAAGAGTTGCTTGTCCGTGTCAGCATATCAGCCAATGAGATCAACATTTTTTCTGTGTGTTTTAGGAATATCCTTGTGCAAAAAAATGTTTTCTTTGTCTAAACCGTGCTATTTGCATAACAAAAAGTGTGAGTTTCATGATCCATTAAAGAGATACATGATCTTAAATTACATTCAGATTACTCACTTTTTAATCTATTATATACGTGGTGTAATCTGAATGTTATTTTAAATATTGTGCAAAATAACTACATAGAGGTTATTTTATATTATTTTATAAATGGAATGATGTGACATGTTCCTATATATTTTCAATGTTATGTTAGAGAGAAGAGAGTTTACACATTTCTAACAACATTGTTAACTGAAACAAAGTTACTACATGGTGAAGGAATATATAAAACATTGAAATACTTACTAGAATGGTTAAAGATATATGCAAGTGAGGTGGGTTATGAATGCATTCTGTAGAATGCATCCTAACCCACCTTGCAAAAAATGTTTGCATGAAAAAAATGCAAACATATTTTTGCAGAAAAGATAAAAATTTGCTGGAGGTGATGTAGCAACTGAGATTTGCATATTGGATATCTCATTTTTATTGAGATATCCAATATGCAGCACATGACCATGGCAATTGGTTAAAGGAAAGGAAAGTGTCTGACATCATGTGACTTCCCACAGTAGGGCAGACTACAGGTGCTAACCGAGCATGTCTGCACAATCCCAGGCAAAAAAAAAAACAATGTATAAGTTATGCTAATTATCCCTGGGAATTTAAGGGGGTATCAACATTGAGAGAAAACTGTTTGTAAAAGCAAGAAATTCAGCAAACTTCAGGCTAACGGTTTAACTGTTTACTTTGGAATTTTTTTATGCACTTTTTTTCAGACACTATAAAATTCTCCTCTATCAGATGCATTAATAACCCAGCTCACTTTCATATACCTTTAATATCTAAACTGCTGATTTTGCTTTACAGAAAATAAAGGAAAGCAATTAGCTCTATAGTTCATATTGCTTTCTTTAAATAAATTCAAATACATAACATATATAGCAACTGAGTCTACTGTGCATGATATATGGTTGGCAAGAAAAGTAATGTAGTAGGCGTTGATTTCTAAACCAAATCAAGAAAACATCTACATATGTAATTGAATATTTGCACTGCAATGAAGCAAATACTTGAATATTATAGACAGCTGGATATGTTTGCCAAATTTTAGAGGTATAGGCAGTTGTATTTAGGAGTATCCACAATTATTGTGCAATTTTGCTTGCAAACAATGCATATCAAGAGCATTATTGATTAAAACAGAAACCTATTGTTTTACACTATGAAACATCTGGATATTGCTTACAATCTGGAGCACTGAAACTGACATTAGACAAAATTTACTAAGGCTTTCCTAGGGCATGTTAGGGGTAGGGTCTATGTAAATAACTAACTGTCATTGTATTCACTGAGACTTTGTGGTGTGATTATATTATAATTAACATAATATAACTGTATATTCACCACTCATTATAATAAAAAATGTTAATGGAAGGCAGGGGATAAAAATATTTTATTTGTGAGAAAAAACACACAACACCTAAGATTTCAAAACAAATTTCCTCTCACATTATGATAAACAACTTGGGTGGTTGTGTACTTCACCAAATCCTCAAAAAGAAGAAAGAATGGTATTACGCTAAATCCCAATTTGTCTAGCATGCTCTTTATTTTGGGGTCCCGAGGTCATATAAATACCAATGTGACATCTATGGCTGAAATAGTTTGTGAGTCAGTTGTTGAAAAATCTGACCCAAACCTGTCAATAGTAGAAATAGACCTGTATAGGTATACAAATAATATAATAAATAATGTATTTGTCTGCTACACAACAGTACTTAAAAATATTATAGAAAAAGAGGAACTGCCAAAGAATCACTACTCTTCACAGAAGCTACAAGACCGTTCCCTGAGACTGTGATGACTTAGTGAATTTCAAATTCAACAGTTCACACTTTTGCAACTTTTCCAAACTGGACTAGTATTTTAGAGACAAAATGGTAGGCCATGCTATTGAAATTCAAATAGTAAAAACATAAAACAACAGCAAACTAAAATTAGAATTGTTTAGTTTGAACTGCTTTTTAATTTATTCCCCTTGGTGGCTGTAAAGGGACAGTTTAAGTGTTTTTTAAGCTGAATCTATTTGTTAGTTCACTGTTAATTAACCATTTTTTTTGTGCAAACAAGCAACAAATAAAGGCTTTAGCAAGAAAAATTACATAAAAATTTTAAAAACATGTTTACCATCTATCATGGTTGTCACTGCACTGAATACTACTGAGTCAACACAGTTTTAATCAATAACTTGGAGCATGCACAGGTATGGTTATGGGACTGAGTACATTATTTTTTATTGGTAAAACCTGTCTTACCTGCTGTTTCCACATGTATTTTTTATATTAATTAATGATTAAGTGAAACAGATTCAACATGAAAAGCACTTAGGGGGGGACTTAAATCACATTCTCCAGACAGAAAAAAATACATTATTGTTATATCAGAGCAGATTCTGTGCCGCTGGATAGTATTTGCAAGTGTTTGTTGTACATTTGAAACCAAGTATCACCTTTAATTAATACTATTCCTCAGGTGTGCAACACCAAATTACTAATAACGGAAAAAAAAAAAAAATTCGGTAACAGGGTCCTTTAATTTTTTTTCTATGTTGCCTGCTTCTGTTATAACCTACAGTTGAATATGAATGCTGTAAGAAATGAAATAAATTAAAAGAAATGTTTTTTGCCTGCTCACTCATGTTTTCTTTAAAAATGGTATGGTATATATATATTACCAATTTGACAAGGGTATGCATACTTTTGAATATATATATATATATATATATATATATATATATATATATATATATATATATATATATATATATATATATATACTGTATATATAAAATTAACTTATTAAAACCCTTTTTTTATTATAGAATTGCTTGAAAGGATTTATATGGGATTAACTATGTCAACCCTCTGGTGTCATTGAGTTTTTACCTAGAAACAGTAAACGCAAAAAAGGAAGTGAATACAGACCTAAAGGAAAACAACATATAACCGTAATAAGAAAGCTAAATCCAGACACACTATCTTCAAAATAGTTGGTCACAGATAACGGAGTACAATTGGCAAGCTGTCCAGATGATATCTGCTCTGGTTGAGGACATGGATCACCTATTAGAAGAAAAAGAATAAGTTGATATAAAGGCAAGTACTGTGAAAAACAAGAACTGTAAATTTAGCAACACTGAGTTGCAATGTTGTTTCATTATTATGACTTAAGAATGGGATCACAGTGAGCTCAATAAGTTTGCTGTAGATTCAGTTAAAGATTCATGATATACAATATGTGTGCTGAACATATTTGAAAAATGTTAACAGATAAAGGGGGCATACAAAACTATTGGTCGTGTATTTCAAACAGCAGGTTTAAAATATAACAAACTGTTTTTACATGAAAACAGGTTAAAAACAGGATAAAATATACTTTTATTTATTGAGTATAGGCCACTTGTATACATTCCAGGACTTTCCAATGACAATGATTTGGATTTATTAGGTGCAACCAATCAGTCTAGAGAAAAGTAGCCCAACGTGCAGCCCAGTTGTTTAATCTGGCCCACCAAAACTTATTATCTGGCTCTTGCACTACCTTAAAATGAACACTCAAAATGTTCCTGGTGCAATGCCTCTCTTTCTCCATTCCCTTGTCTTTCTCCATATACACCCTTCAAATCTTTCCTCTAACCCAATTTAAAAAAAATAATGTAAAAGCATCTACCCCGTTACATGATAATACACTAGTATAAAAAGACTAGTATAAATAGCAATTGTTATTTATGAATTTAAAATTTGGTCACCGGGCAAATTTGTGTGATTAATAATTTCTAATATGTTCCCTAAAAAATTTTGGATCTGGTCTAGAAGGAAGAAACAAAAATATTTACATTTTCAGATAGAAAAAGAGACCTCTTCTTTTTAAAGTCCAAGGTAATCATATACTTAGAATACACTTTTGAAAAATTATGCTTGGCAATTGTAAAAAGTTAAAATTGTCAAAACGTTAAAAAATAATAATATAACCTTTAATCTTTTAACATATTATTTTAAGTTATGCTGCAGTTGAAGCTGCCATTTTGGTTTCTACTGATCTAACTAAACTGTTAGGCCCTTGAATTTGGTTTTGTCTTGGTTTTGTTTTGGTTTTGTCTTGCTACAATGCTAGTGTTTTGAACAGGAATAATGAAAATCTCAGTTTACACATATTTTATCCATTACCTATTCTATGCAATTATGCTGCAATTGTATTTCCTGCTGATTTACATCCACGGAAATACAGAGCTTCTGTCAGCTCCAGTACAAATGTGACAATTAATAATACCAGTGCTTTTATCCGGACCAAAGGGTAAAAGAAGCAGCTCATAAACGTAAATTGGAAAGCAGAATAAAGAATAATTACCTGATAAATATTAAGGATGCATTGATATATTTTTTACTTTCTAAAATGTTTTTTTCATTATCAAGTTAACTTTTTCAAAAAAAGCATAATAGAAAAATTGGATCAAAATGTTACGATAATTACTATTTTCAAACAGTTTGCGTTTCCAACAGTAAGACTATACATCAATGCTAGGTATTAAAATAGTATTTATTGTAAGTTTTATAGTTTGCATAGTTTTACAACAAAAGGTAACATTTTGTAAAACTGCATACTGGTAAACTTATTTATACTCATTTATAGCATATATTTGCTACATTGCAATAAGACGCAAAGGTACTGCATAAAGGCTTTATTTTTTAAAACCTTAAGTTATTTATTAGTCTGATTTGTTGGGTAACAGGAAATGAGCTAGACGGATACCAACACTCACCTTCAGCCCAGGTGAAAACATCTTTCTGAATATCCCCAAGCTCTGCAGAAGTAACAACTATAAGAACATCATGAAACGAGGTATTCCGAATATGCACAATTTCATCAGCAGTAAATAAGCTATAAATGGAGATATAGTATTTATGTAAGGTTATATTGACTACAACTGGGGTAGGTACAGTCTGCTTTTTTACCCTACAGGAATGTATCAGGTCATGACAATCAAACACAAAATATTTTAGGTTATATCAGTAAATCTCACATTTACAGTATTTTTAAATATATTCAGCAATACATAAGTGTATCTAATAGGCTATTCTTTAATGGATGGGAGCATAAGCATGATAAGATATTCTTGCTGTATTCTCTTATGATTGTATTTATAGATATATACCCATTTTTAGCATTTTCAAACCAAAATCGGTCTCCATTTCTCAAGCGGTATAATTGATCCTGGATAATAGCAGTCAGCAGCTCTCCAGGGTCACCGTCACTTTCAAGCATGGCACCAGGAATCAGTTCCAGTTTATCAATATTATTATCATAGAGTGTTGCCAGTTTATCAAAAAGCTGCATGAACAAAAGAGAAATAGTAGGTAATATTATTAAACAATTTACATTATGAACTTAAACGAATGTATTTATATATCATGGCACATAATTTAACGCCTATACCACAAGTGTCTTTATGGATTCATATGGCACCTAAATATACAAATATATATATATATATATATATATATATATATATATATATATATATATATATATATACCCCTTCTGAGGTGATATGCGGGTGTTATTTATTATGTGGTGAGAATACAAGTATACTGTAATCAATTAAAAAAAATATCCTTTGTTGCTGTTTGTGGTGCATGCACATTTTAAACATTACTAAGGCAAGTAAAATAGTGGTTGATGGAGAGAGTGGAGAGTGAAGGCTTTGTGGATCTCATGAAGCAGCAGTTTTAGTGAATACAATGAATGCTGCTGACATAATTGCAGGGCTGACATAAGTACGCGTGTAACAGCCAGGCCTTCACTTTCCTCTCCTCCCAAGTGTCCAGGAACAAGATAGAGAGAGAGATAGATAGATAGATAGATAGATAGATAGATAGATAGATAGATAGATCAACTGCAGGCATTACACATTGAAACATAAGCAAGTGCTGCACTTAGTGAATTAGACAAATAACAAAAACACTGAATAGATTTAATATAGTGTTGCAGATAATGCTTTCATTCTGGAACAGTTTTTGTGACAAAGTGATCAAATAGTTGTAAAAGAAAAGTCTTCTTAATTACATATTAGATGAAAATTTAAAATGTTGTAGGGTATACATGCAAATCAATTATGGGGCCACACATGCCAGGACATCTAAACTTTCCTTAAAGATGGAACTGATTTTCTGTGACCATTTTTGATCATTCACATAAATGATTTGCAAATCTAGTTCTTGTTTTATCTTTTTATCTTTGTTATCAGACAGTTATAATAACTGCTCACTTGTTGTAAGTGACATGCTCTCTCTATATTTAATACAGGAATACCCCGCTTAATGCTGTAGATAGGTTCCAACCGCTATGAGTGTCAAGCGAAACAGCGCTAAACTGGGCAGTTTAACATGGGGAAGATAGGGAAACGTAAAGGACTTTGAAAAAAAGACACAACACTAATAGAATTTTAAAACGTTTTTACTTGCTGTGAAATGCACACAGCAGCATAAATAAAAAGCACAATAAACCAAGGGTTTTGCACCCGATAAATTAAAGAAACAGTACCAAATTAAAGAAACAGTAAAAAAAAAAGGTCCTCTTTAACTGGTGGATGGGGAGGCTACAGGGTCATCCTCCTGCCTCGGTTCTTTGGCCACAAATTGGTCAAGGGTCATTTGTCGATGTTGCTTGCGGCTATCCAGCAGATGCTGGTAGCAAGACAACTCTCCCAACACAATGGGCCTTCCATTCCTGCTCCTAGTTGCATCAGGATCATTGGTCACCAGCTCATCCATTATGTCATTGACCTGATGCAATGGCCTGTTTAAGAGATCAGAGGAAAGTTCTTTTGGACGCTTAATGTCCAATTCGCTGGTGTCCTGAGGTTCCTGTGTGCCCTGTTCGCCCAGTTCTTCCAGGTTCTCATTAGTGAGGCTCTCACCTGAAGCCTGGACTAAATGCTTGATGTCCTGAGCATCTGTGTCTCCCAGTCCAGCTGTGGTCACAAGGTTCACTATCTCCGCTATGATGGGCTCTGGCAGTTGAACATCCTCACACAGCTCTGGCCAGATCTTTTTCTACACAGCCTTGACGCACTGCTGTGTCCCCTCCTTCTGGGAAAGATCAATGTTGGAGACAGCCTTTATGATGTGGTACTGCTTCCAGAAGTACAACAGTGATTGCTTGTCCTAGTGGTCCATATTTTCAATCAGCTGACGGAATATGCGGCAGAGATAGTAGGCCTTGAAGGTGGCAATCACCCCCTGGTCCATAGGCTGGATAAGCAACATTGTGTTGGGTGGCAGGAACAGGATCTCCACAGGAAGGCAGGTGGGCAGCTCAGCCAAGTTAGTCGGGTGGCTCTGTGCATTGTCCATGATGCAGAGCTTTCTCCTCCAGTCCCTTGTTCCGACAATAACACTGCTCGGAAGGGCAGAAATGGTCAGTGAACCACTTGCTAAAAATATCCCAGGTGATCCATGCTTTCCAAATGACTGGCAAGCTGTACTTGCTAATGCCCCTCATTGCCCTTGGTGTCTGGGAATGGTAGTCCAGCAATGGCTTTATCCTGAAGTCACCGCTGGCGTTCCCACCCACAGGAAGGGTCAGCCTGTCTTTCGCCGCTTTATAGCATGGTGCTCTCTACTGCTCCCTGGAGATAAACGCGCGGCTTGGCATCTGCTTCCAGAAGAGCCTGGTCTCATCCACATTGAAGACAAGCTCCTGTGGATAGCTTCCTCTTTCCACCACATTCTTTAAAGAGGCTGTAAAGGCCGCAGCATCCTCGCTGTCCACACTTGCCGCTTCACCGGTGATCTTAATATTGTAGAGGTTGTACCTTTTCTTAAAGTCAAACCAAATTCTACTTGCTGCAAAACTCTTTGTCCCATCTGGTTCTTGACTCTGAATGTGGGCGTAAATGCTCTTATCACGATGGCCTGGCTGAGAGGCATTTTACGCTCCAGCTCGACATCTATCCAGAAGGACAGCCTCTTCTCCATCTCCTCAGGTGCGTAGGACCTGGAGCAAGTGATCTTTTTGCCGAAGCAGCAGTGCTGGTCGTCGCTGAAGTGTGGATCTTGTCCTTGTTCTTGAGGATAGTGCTGATGGTGGAGGAAGGCATATAGAGATCTGCCCCGATATCCACCTGGAGTTCTCCAGACGGTCCAGCTCTTGAATCTTGACATCAGAGGAATACTCTGGTGCTTGTCCTTAGCCTTCTCCTCTTTGCACTCATAAATCTGTAAAAACAGTACAAAAAATGGAATGGAACAATGACAATACAGTATTCTGTACTGTACGATGTTCTCTGCAGGATCTGGGGGGTCTCTGATAGCAATCACTCTCTCCAGATGTGACTATCTGCATTACCCCCCCAAAAAAGGACATTTTATTAGACAATTAACAATTAATAAAAAAATAACAATCACAATATTAAAAACAAGGCAACAAAGAAAGTATTCTGTACCTTGCCAATGGATCTTCCAAGTTGGATTTTGCTGTCTTTCTCTCTCTTTCTGGCTCTCTCTGTCTGTCTCTCCCACAAAATGGTGCTCCTGTTAATGCGGCCACGCTCCTTATAGCATTAAACGGGGTCCCACGAGGAAAAAACAGCGATATTCCGGGGTTTGGCGCTTTATGAGTACTGGACACTAAAACAGCGCTACAGCGAATCAGAGCTATGGGGGGTAGCGCAAAGCGGGGTATACCTGTAGTTGGTATTTTAGTTGGTCTGTTCAATAAAGTATTTCTTTAAATTATAGTATTGTTTCAGTTGAAAGTAACTCTGGCTGCTCCTTTTTGTTTAATATTTATGCATGATCATCAACATCTTAAACAGCCTAAGGCACCCTAACAGTTGTTCTTTTAAGACCAAATAAAATATGAATAATAAAATATCAGTTTTTATTGGATTTAAATAAGTACCTGTGCTTTATGAACTTACTTAATTAGCTGCTTAAAACTGGCACTTGCCTTACCCTCTTGCAAGATCACAGTTATTCCCAAAGTATCTTAAACATAGCAGAATCAAAATGCTGTTTGAAAAAATATGGTAGGGCAGATCTGTAGACTACTCATAGGGCTCATATAAGGATAACAAACAGTTTCAGTTACTATGCTAATTAACCATATTTACAAAACACAAGTATAAAATCCCATTTAAAATTACCTAATATAATCACAATTAATTTGTAGTAAGAAGTAATATTTGCCCACAGGTAGTACAAATAGCTTGATATACTGTAGTTATCAGAATAGCTAGCTCAGAGTTTAGGGCAATCTATAGTAACAATATTGCAAAAGATAATCCAATATGTTATGCTATTCATTTGAAAGGTTTGCAAACTTTAATATAGAGTTTGTAAATCATCACAGAAATATTTTGTTCCATCCTTTTGTTATAAAAGGACCCTGCTGCATATGTACTAAGGTTGTGTAATGTTGTTACTGTATTACCTAATGACCTGTGTTGATATGTAGCTGGCGTATTCTTCAAAATATGTCATCTGATCCTCCTGCGGCATTAAATTGATGCTAATTCCAAAATGTATGGGACACTGAAGTCTCCATGTGTGCTTTGCATTATCAGCTAAAATGTGGAAAAGCGTGCTGAATTTTTTTTCTAAATTAATTGGTTCTAATTTGCCCTTGTGTTGTCAGAATACATAGTAATATTCACTGGTCAGTGGTACAAATCAGAAGGAATTGTTACATTTCCAATATTAGCTCTGTGTTACTTTTGGTTGTTCGTTTTAACAATTTTCAAGGCATATAGCCACATATCCCAATTGCAAAGTCTGTTAGGATGTTGTAACGCTGAGTCAGAAAGTGTTATATTTTCAGTAGTGGCTGTATGTTTCTTATATGGTTTACTTACACATTAATATATTGTTCTGACAGCCCAGGAAACCTCAGATCTAAATCTCTTTAGAGCTTTGCAGTTGGGGAATATGGAGAGATAAATTTGCACCCAACCCCAGGAATATACTCCCAGCATGCTAGCTAAGCTGACCCTCCAGAGTGAGGAGAGGGGCGTAGCGGCGTCATTTACCGCCTGGGGACTGGTTACCATGAGAAATTGAGGGAGCAATAAGGGAGCTGCAGTGAAATCATGGCTGTAAGAGGAAACTGGTAACTTTGCTGGAATGTCCGCATAGATATGTGTATTTTTTTTTGGAGAGAGAGGTGGTGTAGTGCAATATAAGAGGAGTGCCTAAAAGGGGGGAAATTAGATTACATTTTATTGTCTAACACAAGATTTGAGACCATGTAAAATACTCTGATGTTAAAGATTTATCAAAATTAAGAATAGAGATCACAACCAGATAAAGAGGAAAGTCAAGCATAAAAAGTCTGTCCCTAAACCTATGCCTAGTTATTTTTCACCTAAATATAGGAAAAAGACACCAAACAGCTCTAATTCTTTCTTTTTTTTGTCGCTCTACGCCAGTTTAATCTTCTTCACCACAACTGAACAATATAGAGCTTTATTAATGGAGTCTTCTGCGAACCCCCTCTGAGGACGCTTACAGTGACAAACATGAAACGTTTGTTGGATTTACAACCTCTTAAATAGGTGAAACAAGACATCACAAACAATACTAAAGCTATTAATTGTCTGTCGAGTAGGCTGGAGGGCATTCAGAGTAAGCATGAAAACTTGCATAAAGACCATGAGCCTCATTCAATTTGGGGCTCGCAACTTAATCGCAGACAGGCAAATGCCTGCGATTGAGTTGCAGGCTCCATTTGGTCTCCGATTGCGATGCTATTTAATTGGTTGCGCAGCAAGTTAGGTGTCGGCCGCAAAAATCGGAACACTATGTCATCGGAAATAGCGTTTCCGGGCTTGAACATGTTAAGGAAGCAAGCCCGTAACTCCCGATGCAGAAACAGTCAATGGAAACAGAGATCGTCATTATGACCAACCTCAAAGCCTGTGACTCATAAGCGAAGGCCGTATGACTTTGAAATCCAAACTCCATTATTTAAAGTCCTACTTGCTTAGAAAAAATGGATGCTGGATTTCAAAGTCCTATGGGCTTGGAAGTTGAAGCCCGTAGGACTTCACATTGATTGCCGTGATCGATATAACATGAAAATTGAACATGAAATAAAGTATTGGAGAATGTTGTTCTATTAAGACCAAACATCACTTTCACTCTTACAGTATTGCTTTTTTATTTGCTTTTAAAGTGCTCAGATTTGTCATTAAGTAATTTGCGAGACCTCTTTGGTACCAGTAACTTGTGGTTAGATATGTGCCATTTGCTGGCTTGATGAAGTGGTTAGCAATGGGGAATCGGAGCGAATAGCGATTTGTGATTTTAGCCTTGCGACAGTGAAAGATCAAAGGCTTGGAGGGCATTAACTTGCAGCTCGGAGCCCCTAACTCAATCAAAGCCCGCAAACTGACGTCAATTGAATAGCAAAATAACTTGCTGGCTCAATATCCGAGCCCGGATCTCTCGATTGCCTTAATTGAATGAGGCTCCACATGTCTATACTATCTTGTGTTAAGTCTCTAGTGGAATAAATAAGTTATCTCAGAGATAAACAAGAAGATTGTTCCAGAAGCTTTCTCTAGTACTTTGTTTAAAAGGAAATAATTTAGGGGTATAACCAAGGCTTTAAATTGGGATTTCCACCTAAATTTTACGTTCAAAAATTCGCCAGACATATACTGTTAATTCAGTAGCTGAGGGAGAAAGGCTGCAGAAGTAGTGAAATATTCCATTTGATGAAGTCCTTACTATAGTGAAACTGAAGATTAGAACATTTGGAAGCAATTTGAATTAAATGCTCTAGAGGAAGGAATTGTTAAGAGACCACTCAAGATATTGTCAGAAATAAATTTATTCCACATATTGCCCCAAAAATTAAGATATTCAATAAAATGCTTGTTGATACAGATTTTATTGGCACCAAAGTGGCTAGTGACAACAAAATCAAAACAACAAAATATGCCCTCTTGGAACAAGGTAGTAGAAGTAGTTAACATGAATAAACGGATCAAAAGAGATTTCCTCGATTCAGCAAATCAAATTAAAAAAAATATTTAAAATGGAATATGTGTGATGAATTTATGAACCAGAGTTAGAAATTGCCTTCCTGCTTCAGGATATGTGTAATGTGATTTAAAGCAATAAAAATAGTAAAAAAAAACTGTATTTTTTATTTTATAATGTTAGATTTGTTGGTAGACACTCCATGATAAGCCAGTTCTTGTCTTTTCTTGTCTTACACTTTGTATTTAGGGCATCACACTAAACTATTCGCTTTTAGTATGAGTACTAGGACCTTTCAAGAAGGATCATATATAAACCTTAAAGTGTGGCGGATGGATCTGGACAGACGATTTAATGACTTATATAAATGTGTAACTTTGTCTTGTACTATTTACATAAGTATGTTGACTGGCTAAAAAGCAACCTGCAAGAGGTGTAAATAGTATTTTTTTTCAGTCATTCCAAACAGCATTTATCAGAAACTGCACATGAAGAAGTGATTACATTTGAAATCATAACGTTTCTCCAAGTGAATGACTGACCTGTTTATTTCTCTGGTATAGATGGGGATTGATGTCATTCCAGTTTTTAATAGGAGCAAGACCAAAGTGTTCCCTTGCATGGTTATATGAGCACAGTCCTAAATCTCTCCCTCGCTGAATGCTGCAGGAAATGTAGTCTGTCCGGGAGTATTTTATAGATCCATACCAATAATCTGTAGTTAAAGTGAAAAAAAAAATGATAAAAATTAGATCAGTTGCTATAACTGTTGGCTCCCAGATGACATCAAGGTTCCTAGATACTGCTTACATAAATCTATGATGCCACTGTAACACGTGAATGATGGTTTGATTTGTTTTCTTGCAGCCTGACCTGCTCAAATGATAGATGAGTTCCATCAATAAGTCCCTTAAATCTCTATTTCAGGGTTTATGTTCATGTGTTTATCCCCTAAACCATTCGACTTTAAGTCAGAAAAAAGTACCTCTTAAATCTTCAACAACAACATTATCTTCTTTTTCAGCAATTTGGGAAATCATGCCAAGTAGCAATGCATCAATATCCTGGGGTTTCTGCAGATCTGAATTCTGTAATAACAAATCACAAAAAAGGCAGGGATTAAAGGCAGTATAAGGGGAAAAGGATATGAGAACGGTATAGTAGTTTATGGTACTTCTTGGCACAAATCAATCAAACAAGTCTTTAAAGATAATGTTTACTAGTCTTTGATTTTGGGCCATTATAAATTGCAATATATAGAGTTAATTTTCATTTTTATTTTTTTTATGTAAATGCAGTGGGCCATATCCAAATCAGACATAAAATATTATTATATTGATAAATGATGACTAGGCAATTAATCAAACTTCTAGATATCTATAATGCCAGTAATACATTTAAAGTCATTTTAAAATGTTTGCAAATTATTTGTAACCAATTTAAAATATGCACACACAACCATAGTAAGTAAAAAAAAAGTTTCTTTGGTAATGTCTTGTGCCTGAATGGAAGTCAATAATTGTCATCACTACTAGAACCATTGCAGAATTTACTAAGATTCAATTATTCAAATGAGCCTCAAAATGTACTGCTATGACTCAGTAGGTCTCCACTTAATAAGTATCCCACTATCCTAGAATATTCCTTTATTTTTTTTTCCAATTGAGCATGCACCACAATTATTATGAATATGAATTTAGTAATGTGCACATATGACTTTACTATAGTGTTATATTTTTTATACTTTGCATAATTCCTACTTTAATTGAATTCAGAGTGTTATAAATATTTCAACGTCCAGGCTTCTGTTAAAATAATAATCACAACATGTATGACAAACAAAATACAATAATACAAATATTCAAAACATTTTAGTATTTCTTAAGGCAAATAAAATTGGTTATAATTTTATGGAAATAGGTACATCACTAAATATGGTTTAAGTAATTTATGTACAACACATCCATAAGGTGACAGTATTGTAATGGGTTATGATATCTTGTATTGGGCTGAGTAGCTGCTAGGAAACAGAGCTTAGTAAATACAGTGATATTAATAATAATGAAAATAAGTAATATTTTTTGAAAACAATAGCTACAGATTCATTGTTGTATAAGATAAACTCACCACGTCACAACTAGTAGTACATCTTCAAGGTATATTGAAGATTACCATTTTATAATGTTTTCCTACACATCCTGCTTATATCAGAAACACACATTACAATAATTCATCCTACACACATAAAGATTTATTTTATTTAAAAAAAAATGGTTTCCAAACCCCTGGAGGTATTTACATAGGCACCTGGTACTAACCAATAGACACGCTGCAATTAAGTTTGTTTTTAACCCTATACTAACCTTCATGCCAATAGCAGCACAGTGCAGAGATCCAGAGCAGCATTGTCTGAAGCTGCTTCCTTCCTTGTGGTGGGAAAAAAAGACTTCACATCCTATGATGCTTTACAGCAGAGACTGATCCCCAGACATTGTAATAAAGTTGAAGCTGTCTCTGATTAGCCAAAACAAATTATGAATTTTATGCTAATTTAGTATGAGTTTTCAGGGGCATTCCTTCTCAAAATCATCCGCCAGAAAACTGAAGACATTTGCAGACTGTAGTGTAAGTTTATTAATGTTTATTTTGGGATTTTTTCATGCAAAAACATTTTTGCATAAATTACTGATTCTCCTCTAGCTGATGCATTCATAATCCATGAAACATCTATATATATTTAAAGTAATTTTTTATATCTAAAGACAAAACTGCATTTATATAAACATATGTAACAAAGAAACTTATGAAGAAGTTATGTCTAAGTATGTATTAAATGAATAAAAAATATATATGTCTGATGAGAAAGCAACTTATAAATACATCCATGATTGATCAAAATTACTTAAAACAAAGGAGAGGATCAAGAAAATAGCACTAGGGCTAACTAGTACGTGCAAAAATTACTCTATTTCAAGCATTGTAATCTAACATGTCTCTTCAAAATGTCAAGGTGTAATCTTATAAAACTAGTCTTATTTTAATACGGCACTGTGGTTTATCACAGGAGTGTTTCTCCGCTTTTTTCAGCTTTTGTTATAAGAATATCTTAAAATGTCTGGATTTAAGCATATATTTCAGTGATTTCTGGTGTAATCAGTGACTCACTTATTTTGATGGAACCGCATAAACTCATTCTGACATAGGGAGATATTTACTAAGCATTGCAGCGCCTCTAATGATCATTGAGGAACGCTGCAATGGCTATTCCCTAAACTATTACAGGCCATGACAACCCACTGTACCAATGCAATGGTTTAGTACATCTCCTCCATATTATGAAATCCTGAGGAACGGAGTTGAGTAACACTGATTTAGAGAGTGTTGAGATTAAAGCATATAACAAAAGTTAATTTATAAGTGCCTTATAATGAAGCAATTTATATTGCAGCTGTCAAAATTCCTTTGGGTCTCCGGGAGAATAATTTTGCATAAGGAGACACGTTTTTTTAATTTGAAGAGCTGACATATCAAAGATACAGACATAATATGCCAGTGTCCTCCCCATCTGCAAAGAGAATTCCCCCTGAGTATATCTTTTTTTTTATTATGGATTATCTCCTATTTGTCTCGCTGTTATTGCATTGTTGTCAAATAGCATGCCATAAAAAACTTCTTTGTCTATACCAGAACAATAAATATATAATTTAATTAACAAGCATTTGAAAAATCTGTTTTACTCACTGAATAATTCTTGCAAAATTCCACCGCCTATAGCTTATGCATGCAATTTGTTTATTGTACTAGATTTACTAGCCAATCACAGGCTGTGTCTCAGCAGCACTTCGACAGCATGCTGCTGAGACACAGTCTGTGACTGGCTTTTGTATTGGTATAAGTAATGTGTATTCAAATTACACCTTATGTATAAATAAAGACTATGGTCCCTATTCAATTGAGCAATTGTTGATTACTGAAGCTCGTAATGTAGCCGGCAAACTAATTTGCTATTCAATTGGCATCTTTTAGCTACCCGCAAACGATCTACGCGTTACAGGCTGGAAATTCCTGCGGTTGCCAAAATTGTAACGCCAACCCATCTAAGCCTTTGATCTTTCAAGTCTGTAAATCTTACAATCGCAATTCACTATTCCATTGCTACTCCCTAAGCCCGCAATTGTAAATGGGAAATGTAGAAGAAAATCCTATGTGTACCAGATAGGACTCGCAATGGGGTTAAACACCTGATCGTAAAAGCAAATAAAAAATCAATACTGCACTTAAAAGACGGGGAAAGCGATGAAAGACATTAGAATCAATTGCACAACAGTATCAAGCTCACAAAACTGCAATTTAAAAAAAATGTATGTTTAATTTCCGTGTTATATTGATTTCGGTAATCAAGAAGTTAATAGATATCAGGGCACCCACATGGACTAGAACAGTATCGTCATACATTATTATTATTTTGTACATTGCCAGATTGCAAGTCCGATCGCATATCGGACTTCTAAACGCTAATTAATTGACGTTTAACCTCCATGTTTTATTGATATCATGATGACTCATTTACTATTGGCTGTTTCTAAATTGGTAGTTACGGCCTTGCTTAAGTGATCATGATAATGCTCTGAAATGCTACTTATAGATGCATTGCTTACGGATTAGGCTTTCTGCCAGGTAGCTTGAATCGCTCTGTAACTGTTGCAAATTTCAATTGTTGCAATTGAATAGGGGCCTTTGAATATTATTTATATTGTATTACTGCTTCAGAACTCATATTAATTTTAACAGTAATATCCACTTGTTAGAATCAGGTTGATACAATCCATACTCTCTTCAATAATTAAGCATCAATTTTGTTTTTAAATATTAGAAGAGTGGAAGGGTTCCTTTATTTTATGAATGTAAGAAGTTGAGCTGTGTAACCCAGATCCTGGTAGAATTACCTGGCTTACTTTTTTTTTTCTGAACCACAGGTATATTCAAATTATCAAAAAAGAGTTATCACTTCCCAGAGAAGAGATTCTTAAAAGGATAGCAGCATTACCCACATACTCGTTACCCTATAGGTTTCATCCCATGCATTATTAGGATTCCTTATTGGAAAATGGAAATTTGAGAACTGTATGTATATGTAGCCTGCTATGTTCTACTATGCATTAATAAAAGAGAATAGACAATTCTATGGTATGGTGAACACTATGGGAGTAGTTTTAGGCTCACTTGAACCACTAAGTAGTAGTGGTAGGAGTAGGAGTAGTTTTCTGTAGCATATCAGATTGAACCTGCCCCTAAGGACAAGCTAAAACCGATGTACCGGATGAGTTACCCATGCATGAGAGAACAGAAGTCACATGGACATATATATTTTAGCCTCCTGATTTCAGTGAGAAACTATTGATATTTTCGTAGGCACAGGGAGCAAGAGATCCATATCTGTGTGCTGTTTACAATGATGGAAACCAACATTGGTTTGCATAAACAAAAACAGATGGACACCAAAAACAAAAAATGATAAAATAAGATGCCTAATGACATGATGCCCGCTCAGGATGCAGTCTCTCAAGTGTTTCTTATGCTTCTTGTTTGGCTTCTACTCTACACTGTAAGACATAACTGTATTTCTTAACAATTAAGGAACTATAAAGAACAAGTTTATTTCTTGTAGCGAAACAACTTTTCTGCGTCAAGTACTCTTAGTTCAGCAAGATGCTGAAGAGGCCCAAGAGATTTACAGGCACTACTAACAGAGGACACATAATTAAAACATATATTCCCTAAACCCCCATCCATATATTTAGACAGTGACCAAACCTCAAACAAATATTGGTTAGCAGAAAATTGGCCAATGAACAACCCAACAGAGAAAATGTTACCAACCCTTGCAATAAAATGTGCTGCAAACTATGACAAAACCTAAAATATAAAAACCTAAAACATCCGACGGTTACATTTGGGAAACCAGCAAAAACTTCATCTAAGGATGAATCTACTCAGACTTCCCATCAAAAAGAACAATGATTTATTGTACCCCAGTTGGACACCATTTTACCCAGAATAATAACTCCATCAAAACCTGAAAATCAAAATACTCTGAGGGAATTTCAAAAGTATCTAGGAAATAAAAGCTTTTGGAATAAAAAATTATAAAACTTTTTAATACTAAGGAGACAGGACCTAATATGGATTTGGGATATTTGGGGACATTTATTGCCCTCATTTAATTACTCTGGTTTTCTGTAGTTACATAGTTACATAGTAATTAAGGTTGAAAAATACTTTAGGCCATTAAGTTCAACCTTTTTAGATCTCATCTGATCTGCAATATGTGGATTAGTTGTCAATTGTCTCAAAAGGGGGGGGGGGATTCCTTCCTGACCCCAGATACTGGCAATAGGACTCCTCCCTGGATCAATCCTCCCTCTCTAATTATCCAGGATATCCCTGAATGCCCTTTTTATTCAAAAATATAAACAACCTCTTTTTAAAGTTATCTATCAAATCCGCTATTACAAGAATTCCACAGTTTAACCACACTTACTGTGAAGAACCCTTTTCTTTCTTTAAGGTGAAATCTTTTTTACTTCTAATCTCAAAGGATGTCCCCTTGTCAGTTGAAAACCCCTTGGCACAAAAAAAGTTCACTTTTCAAAGCTTTATATTGACCCTGTATATATTTATATAAGGTAATCACATCCGCTCATAGACGCCTTTTTTTCTAGAGAAAGTAACTTTACTTTTGTTAGTCTTTTCTCATAACTTAGCCCCTCCATTCCCCTTATTAGTTTTGGTGCCCTTCTCTGTACTATTTCCAGCTCTAAAATGTCCTTTATATGAAGTGGTGCCCAAAATTGTACTCCATATTCAAAATCAGGGCATACTCAGGATTTGTATAGTGGCAGAATTATATTCAGCGTATCTAAGAAATTTTGGAGACACCTGCACACTTGACCAAACAAAACATTATTCATGTTGTCTGTCACTTTAAATCTCTGTCCCGCCTGCCTCAACGGCTTGCAGGAGCGCCTTCAGCACTCATTTCAGCCCAAGTCCCGTGTGCCTCAATGCCTCAAATGCTCGCCTCGCTTCGCGAGGCTCGCAGGGTAAGCAAGCTCGGAAGGGCTTCAATGCCTCAATGGCTCGCCTCGCATCGTGAGGCTTGCAGTTGCGGCCATCTGGCCTGCAAATGGCTCGCCTTGCAAGCGTGATGACAAATCAAAGTTTGACAATTATAATATGTGACATATTGTGGTAGATTAGCCTGTTACCTTATAGATTAATAGCAAGGAGATCAGGTATTCTTTTATTCTTTTATTTAAAAGTCCAAGATTTACAGCGCACAAAAGCTTACATCAGCCAAAGTTATAACAAATCATACACAGTTCTCTGGATAATATCTTCATCAGTAGTGCTCCAACCTCCAGGGACCCTTTTATTTTGCATAACTAATGCTGCTTAGGAAGTCCACATACTCAGACTTTTCCCAGGGGTTGAACACAGTACATACATCTGTACCTTTTTCTTCGGTGTCTGTCATTTTAAGCCGCTTGCCTTTGTCACAGCCTGGGTATCCACCTCTCTGGGTTTCTGCAAACTGACTTGGACTCTGCAAACCAGATTTGCTCTGCGGACTAGCTTTGCTCTGCGGACTAGCTTTGCTCTGCGGACCAGCTTTGCTCTGCGGACTAGCTTTGCTCTGCAAACCAACTTTGCTCTGCTCTGCAAACCGACTTTGCTTTGAGGATAGCTTTGCTCTGCAAACTGACTTTGCTCTGCTTTGCAAACCATCTTCCTGAAAACAACCTTTACTCTCACACTCCAAAGCATCAGCTTTTCTCTAGCTGATGACAGCAGCACCCCAACTGGGTCTCTTTCAGCAGACTCCACATACTACGCACACAGCTTAGGCTCCACCTATCTTCCTGCTGTTGTCTTAAAGGCAATCCACAGCTGGGAATTCTTTCTTTCCTAAAATAAATATTCCAGGATCTTTAGTCAGCTGAGCAATACAGCAGGCATATTTTTAAAATGCTATGGGATTACAAAAGCAAAGCCTTTGTGGGCACATTTTCATGTTTCTGTCCAGATTCCCAGAATGCAGTGGAATAACTATATTTCTAGGAATTCTAAGGAAATACGTTTTTAACATATTTTAGACATTTGTATGTTGAAAGGCTTCTATCACTATTTTGCCCACAATAAATTAAATGATTGTTATGGTAATCTACCTCCCCACAAAATCTTATCTAGTAAATCTAATTTCCATGCAAATGTGAACATAAAGTAAAAAGAATATTTGGACCCCCAGCTGTTTAGATATGGATTTTATTGGAGAAAAAGCTCACCAATATCCACACTACCACTATATATATATATATATATATATATATATATATATATATATATATATATATATATATATATATATATATATATATATAAAGACTATGGCTTACTGTAGAAACGTAAAGTAAAAAACTGCACATATAAACTAACTGACTGCAGGAACACCCTGGCTAGAACTGGAGTCGCTCCTTGGCTCTCATGTGAAAAAGAAAAACACAGTTATTTTTATACAGGTCATTTTCCTCTGAACAGTCCACTTTCACAATACTTTATTTTCAAAGTCTTTTTTCTTCAGACCACATTTAGTATTTCCTTTCTTGCAAATGGGTTTGGCACTGGCCTACTCTTCTTTCCAAATGCTGCATCCCAGGGCCCCTTATTTGGTGCAGGTTGTATTCTGTATGCTCAGACTTCTTTCTGTGGTCAATTAAACAGTCTCCTGAAATGGTATCTTTTTTTCTTTACAACCAGTCTCCAGCAAACTTGGCATCAAAAATCTCTTTAGAAATTCTGCTTGCAGAAGGTTTAAACACATTGGCAATTGCGGGCTTGATGAATTGTAGCAATTGAATAGCGATTTTCAAATGTAACATTTACCAGGCGTGAAAGATCAAAGGCTTAGATGGGTCGAAGTTACATTTTTGACAACTGCAGGGATTTTGAGCTTCTAACTCACAAACCGATTGTGGGTAACTAAAAAACGCCAATTGAATAGCAAATTATTTTACGGGCTCCATTACGGGCTCTTGTAACTACAATTTTTTAAACTGAATGGAAGCCATTGTCTCTTTTCTCCAGCTCCAAATCCACAGCTTCCCAATACTGTAGTTTATACAGCTAAAGAGTTTGTAATTCCAAAACTGGCAGCTACTAAAAAACACCAATTTGTTCTTCTTTCAGTTATTCCAATACAGAACCTATAAGCTTTTACTCACAGCTTGAACTCTCTACTTAGTCCAGCAGTGCATAACACAGGCTACTCCCATCTCTCAGTTCCAGGTTGTTTAGGCTGTGCTCAACTGTCAATCCCAGCTCATCTACATGGTATTGAGTGACTTGAGCAAACAGGCCATATATGCTGCACATGGCGGCAACACGGCTTTGACGTGGCTCCAAATGTGTGCCAACACCTGCACGCACGAAGAAATGTGTTTCTGTGAATAGTGCGCCCTGACATCTGCGTGCACTGCTGAGGGAGGACCTGTGCCACATGCAGTTGGAGGAGGAGTGGGAGGTGAGGATGTGGGACCTGAGGGAGAGATGGGAAAATCAGTGGGTGGGTTGAGGACTGTGGGATTTGAGGGAGGGATGAGGATGAGATGGTGGGGAGAGAGGAGAGAGAGAGGAAAGAGGGAGGAGAGAGAGAAGAGAGGGGGAGAGAGAGGAGAGTGGGGGAGATATGGGAGAGAGGGTGGAGAGAGGGGAGAGAAGTGGGGAAGAGAGGAGAGAGGGGGAGAGAGATAGTGGAGAGGGATAGAGAGAAGGAGAGAGAGGAGAGAGAGGGATTGAGAGTGTTGGAGAGAGAGAGAGAGAGGGATAGAGGGAGATAAATAGAGTGAGATGGATAGAGTGGGAGATGGATAGAGATGGAGATAGAGGGAGGCAGATAGAGAAAGATAGATAGAGAGGGAGATAGAGGGAGAGAGATAGAGAGAAAAAGGAAGAGGGATGAAGAGTGGGACAGAAAGAGAGGGTTTGAGAGATAGAGATAGGGACAGTGGGGGGCATAGAGAGGGACAGGGGGAGGGAAAGAGAGAGAGGGTTAAAAGGAGGGATAAAGAGAGAGGGATAGAGAAAGGTGACAGAGAGGTGAGGATGTGGGACCTGCGGGAGAGATGGGAAAATTGGTGGGTGGTTAAGGACTGTGGAATTAGAGGGACGGATGAGGATGAGATGGTGAGGAGAGAGAGAGAAAAGGAGAGAGCGAGACAGAAAGAGAGAACAAGGGAGAGATGGAGAGAGACAAGAAGAATGCAGGAAAGAAAGTGAAAGAGAGATACTCAGTGCACGTTAAAGTCGTGTGCCATCAGGGCGTGCTACTGACAGACGCGCTTCTGTTTGTGCGCGCATGCTTCGGCACGCATTTATGGTCGTGCATTTGGGGCGCGCGTTAAAGTTGTGCTACCGTACATGGGATTCTGGAGTGACTGGACGGCCCCTTGTAGATTCTCTTTATGATCAACGTCTTGGGAAGAGGTCTTGTTGACATCAATTTGCTATGACAATAGCACTAACAATAACACTTATGCTAAAAGTATAATGATATATTTCATAACACCAATCCTATTATCCATCTTTCTTAGTTTTACATTTTGCTTTATATTTGGTGCACTGGTAATTATTTTAGTGCATACTGTGTAAATTAAAAATGCTATTTAATAACGCTTAGACATTTACAATATAACTTAGACCATTTTCAACAAAACGTTTCCACAGAACTTTTATGTACAATTTAAAATTTGTCATTAAAATAAAATCATACATATTACTTCGGAAAACACATTTTTCATCAAAATATCATAACATTTATGAAAAGTAATTTGATATTTTCATAAATCAGCCAGAAAGACAACTCATTTAACTTACATTCTTACCATGTTATCCCACCTACTAATAAGGAAAACCTCTTCTGCAAAATAACTCATGATCATACTTTTTCTGTTACTTTTTTTTCCATTAGCTTTTAACATTTTGCAAAAAATCAGTATATAAAAACCAATGTGTAAGTCTATGCATAGATTTTTCAGACAATTTCGTTTTTATTGTAGTTATGTTGTGGTGACTACAATTTTTTTTCCCTTTATATGGAACCATATTATTTAAAAGTCTTCTAAGACTAATTTGGAATGCCAGTGAAGAGGAAATACTCACCTACAGTATAAAACAGAATATTTATAAGCAGTATAAAAGACAATTAGTGAGTGATTATTTACAAGTTACACTACCATTTATGGTAAACAGAGATAGGAAATGATGTAAAACAAAAAGTGTAATGGAAGTATGCACTAGAAGTATGGAGCAATCATTGTCTGGAACCATGGCGTGTATGAGAATTTGACTAATTGCTATAATTATTTCAACTAGTTGTAAGCAAGTATCATTGGTCCCACTAATTTCCTGTCTAACAATCCAAATAGAAGAATTGTATTACTTATCCCAAGTGCCACAGTATCAGTTTGCAGCTGTGCACATGCTACGAAGCTTACACAATTAATATTAATATGTTTGTCAGGCTTTTCCACTTAAATAATAATTCTGTTTATATGACGAAATATCTCACTGGCTTTTCCAACCACTCTCTTGACTCCCTTCCCACACCAGTGTGCCATCTTATGCTACATGCCAGCCACAATACTCACTTCATACACTCAAACAGGTTCAGCTGATTGTAGTACATGTTCTCAATCTCTATTAAGCAATAAAGTGTATTTGTCTCTTGCTTCCACATGACACCTCTTACTGGCATGAGGTTTGCAGATATCTTCTTGTATAATTTAAAGAAAAGATAAATCTAAGATACAGGTGTAGTTTAAAAATGTTATTCCAGTGGACACATTTTCTCACCTCTCTCTTCCAGTAGTTGTCACACAAACGAAATGCTGGCCACAAGTCACCATCCGATCCGGTTACTTTATGAAAATGACATGTTTTATTTCTACAAATAAAAGCAACATATGTGTTTAAAAATGTTGACAACAAGAATGATATTCATGATAGTAGTATTCAGTGATGTTGATGAGAGTACACAGAATAGCAGGTGATTGCCAATTCACCATTGAATAACAATAACTATGTAACTTTTATTTAGAAAAAAAAAATCAAAGAATCTAGCACAACTTATATGAACTAATGCAATTTTGGTAAAAGGTACAAAGAAATGTTGAAGGCCAGGACACAGTCAGCTGCGAGAGTCTGAGCACATTTCAATTACTACATTTTTTAGTCATATGCTAAATTTCCTTCTTATGGAAGCATTGCAGTTTTGAATTTTTAGTCACTTTTTTTAATGTGTTTTGCATTATATTGCATATTTAATTTTTAATGAGCCTCACTTTATTTTATTTTACTCCCATATAACACTTTCACTATACCTGTAGGTAAGAAATGTACTGCAAAGCAGAGTTTAAGTAAAACTGAAAATTAAAAACATTTCCTATTTAATAAACTTTTTTTTTACCTTCTTAATATATGTTATATATAAATATTTAACAAGAATACAACTTATCTTAGTCCTAAAATTGTATGTAATTAGTTAGTTCTCTCTTGAAGTAGACAGGCTCTGCTTTACCGAGTGCTGTAGTGCGGCTCTTAGATAGAAATGCACATCTACATTTTAATATGACATGATAAGGTTATTTTTGAAAGAAATATCTACACTTTTTTAGTGTGCATAATTTTGTTGAAACTTTTAAATTGATAATGTGTTTTGTACAGCTTCTGATATGTTTATGTTTCAGTAGTATTTTAAATGAAATTAAATATCATATTACATTTTAACGTTTTTTTTACACCACTGATATAACTGTTAACATAAAGCTGGTTACTCAAACTTTGCAAATCTGTAATAATTTATCAGTGTGTAAGTTTTGTTAAGCTTTAAAGAGACACATTCTCCTTCCCATATGCAATTTTCAGAAGCTGAGTGAGATGTATTTTCATTCTACAAGTGCATATGAAAATTTATTGGCAATATATTCGCAAATACAGCGTTGAGTCACATTACTGCCTACTTTTGATGTCAGCAGTGCGTAGGCACATCTCATGAGCTGGCTTGATGGGTACATAAGGTGACATGTAGGCATTCTGCAAACATATCAACCATCAATGTCATGGGTAAAACGTGAGATTTATCCGACTTTGAAAAGGGGATGTCATTGGCTTTTCGGCCTAAGGGTGGCAATATTTCTGAAACAGCTCAGTTTATCAACTGTTCGCGTGCTGCTGTGGGTAAAGTGTACAGTGACTGGTCAAATGGTACCACTGAGAATCAACGGCGTAAAAACCGCAGAGCACCATGTGCCATTGATGTCAGAGGTGAACATCAGCTGCGAAGGTATAGGCTCTATAGGCTCCAAAGCAAACCACTGGTCACTGCACCCATGCTGACCGGGGTTCATCGTCAGAAACAGATTCAGTTTGCATGACAGTACCAAAATTGTACCTCTTCTGATTGGCAAAGGGTTGCCTTCTCTAATGAGTCAGATTTTCTGCGCCATTACCTGGACAGATTTTGGCATGTCAGGCACTAATCCTCTGAGATCAAACACTCCTAAACCAGTGTTGTAAGAACACAAGCTTTTGGTGGCAGCATTACAGTCTGGTGAATGTTTTCTTGTCTGGGTCCACTCATACCTCTGGAAGGCACTCTCAACGGATTAAGTTATCAATGCATCCTTGCAGATCAAGTACACTTGTACATGTTGACTGTGCTCCCTGGAGCGGATGGGATGGTTAGCTGTAGTTTGTTACATTGTGTATTTTAACCCTATGTGCTTTCACTGTTATTCATGGTTACTAATTGGAAGATATTGGGGTATTAAAGAAAACTGTGCCACCCTACAAATAAAGACTTCTAGCCATTCTCAAGGTGAGACCCACTCAGAACTTTCCCAGTTTGTAAATAACTGAAGTTATAATAAGAGAGAGTAGAATTCACAAAATATGGAGAAAATGGCACAGACAATGAAGAGATGATGAGTTGTGAAAATAAATATATAATATGAATGACTGATTTGTGTACAATAATTTGCTCAATTTGGATATTGGAACATATAGTCGACACCAAGCTCACATAATTATAGAAAATACTGCATTTTTTTCCACTGTACCTTGTATAAATTCCAGGTGGTACTAGGGTTGCCAAGAAATGAACAGCTACTTGAAATTCATGGGAAAGACTTGAATCCACATGCTGAGTATAGCCTTATAAGAAAAATACAACCGGTCAGTATTTTATTATTATTATTTTTATTTTATTTATTTTTTCAAATATTTAAGACATGTAATATTCCTACATTGTATTTCTTCACTGCTATAAAAGTGTCACAAGATTTAGAGTATTATTGCAAAACTGTTTCAAAACCAACAAGAGACAAATGTGCAAAATGTAAGACATGCACAAGTGTTTTTATTGTGTAGCTAGGAGACTTCTGTAATGTTACAAGCACAGCATGGAAAGGATACCGGCCAAACAAAAAAGGAAAATTTAAATTAAGCGATCACAATTACCCTGGTATGGTGGTGTTGGTTTCTGGAGTAGAACAGGAAGCCATTCATACATTACAATATTCTGTAGAAAGAAATATTGACCTGGTTATAGGCAATAATAAAAACTGATGTGAAATCATGCGAACAATCATGTTTATATATTTTTTTGAATTTCTCAATAAATGTAAATCAGGGAACATTTGGTTAGTTATAGCAAAATAGAAGTAAAAGGTTCCTGTGTTGCACTAAACCATTAAAATAATTAATGACTGTTTATTATATAAATTGGCATCATAAAAAAAAGTAGGCCACAATAGGAAAAATAAAAAAAAATACATATAATGACAGAAGTGAATTTTAATATATATTATGCAATACTGATGTGCGACACAACTATCGTTTTAAATATTTTTCTAGAAAAAATAAAAAAAGGAACACAAATGTAGATAGATAGATAGATAGAAATAGAAAGTGACAGAGCTAGTAAATGGAGTTTACCCAGGTGCTATATATATATATATATATATATATATATATATATATATATATATATAGTGACAGTGTGCCCCTCAGAGGTTGGGGTGAAGTGCAAAGCTTTGAGGATTTCTCTCTAGGAGTGATAGAGTTAACGCCTAGGGCTTAAAGCCGAAGAACCTGTGTGGTGCCTTTAAAACATAGAAGTGTAGAGATGGGTGGAAGCTCAATTAGACTCTTAAGCAGAGTAAGGCAGCAGCCAGAAGGCAAACTAAGAAGTAAGCTTGTATGGATCCTGGAAGGTATACTTGTAGCATCCACACTGTAAATTTTATACCAAGTGACTGTGCAATAAAGGCTTTAGAATTAGCATCCATATTGTGTGGATGTGAGGTAAATGGTTTGAAGTAATAAAGGTATTGGTTGTAGCGAGGTATTAACCTTTTTTTTGTAAGGTATACTTGCAGCATTCACACTTAGTGAATGTGAGGTAAAAAGCTACTCACTAAATAGCTTCAGCCCTAACAGATTACAATGTTATACAGTTGTGAAGATGAAATAACACTTACTAAATAGCTTTTGTCCCAAAGGGTAACAAACTTGTGAAGTTGTGAACGTGAAGTATTAGAGGTATAACCATTTGTGTAGCATTCACATAAGGTGTATGTAATGTAAAAATAGTCTACCTAAGCAATTCCTATCCTATTGGGTTATGATAATATAACTTGCTATTATATGACAGAATTATATCCTGCTAATACATGGAAATAATTGTCAACTTAAAATCATAAGCACAGTTGACTTATATCAATCAGTAAAGTATAAAAAAAAATATATAGAGCACCATTTAATTGGAAGCCTGCATATAGTGGTATATAAGCTGTATGTCTGCGGGCCTGCTGCAGAGCTCGCAGTCAACTACAATTCCAGTGCTATTCAATGGAACAAGCCCGCAAGTTACTGGCCAAACACTGAAACCGTAAACCATGCACTCGTATGTAGCATTTCAGGGCGGGAACATGATCAATAAAGCAAGGCCGTAACTACCCATTTAGAAACAGCGAATAGAAAATGAGACCGTCACCATTACGTCAGTCTAAGATGGAGGGTACATGCCAATCAATTAGCATTTGGAGGTCCGATATGCGTTCGGACTCTCAAAACCGCAAAACACAAATTAATAAAAATTAATGCCGATACTGTTTTAGTCCATGTGGGTGGCCTGAAAATAAAATCATTTTTGACTGCGGTTTTGCAAGCTTGAGACTGCTGTGCAATTAATTTTAATGTCTTTCATTGCTTTACCTGTCATTTACAGTGCAGTATTGATTTTTTATTTGCATTTACAGTGCTGCGGATATGTCTTTAACCCCTTCGCAGGTCCTCTCTAGTACTCATAGGATTTTCTTCTACATTTGCAGGCTTGAGAAATAGAAGCAATTGAATATCGATTTGCGATTGTAACTCTTGCGGATGTGAAAGATCAAAGGCTTAGATGGAGTATAAGTTATGGTTGTAACAACCACAAGGATTTCAAGCCCATAACACGTAGACCGTTTGGGGCTCGCAAAAAGGTGGCAACTGAATAGCAAAATAGCTTACGGCCTCCATTATGAGCTACTATAACTTACAATTGCTCCATTGAATGAGGCTCATACGTTTTACCTTACATGTTATAATTGAAAAACTAAAGTGTGAATTATAAAATTATATAATTGACTGCAAAGATTTAATAAGGGATCAGTTGTTTTTGACTTGTACTTAACCCCTGTATAGCACTACGGAATATGTTCACACTTTACAAATGAAGGATAATAATAATGTGTCAGTAGTTAAAAAAGTGGCTATAGTGGAATGGTAGGAAAAGATTGTGTTTAAGTACAACCACTATGGTCAAGTGACTGGAGAGGCCGGATGCTGGCATAGTATAGTGGAAATGCTGGAGTAAATGGAAAAGAGGCCAAAAGCGACAAGAACAGGATGGAAAGAATGGAAAGACAAAGGATGGACCAGTGTAGAAAACTAAAGTAAATAAACACACACAATGGGAACCGGGAAACATCAAATGATCCGAACTGGATGTAGAAATGTGTCAATACCAAAAAGAACTGAACTAATAGGTATGTGATTAAATTAAACTGCTGCCTTGATAATACAGAACAGTCGGTAGACAAGAAGAGGGAGATAAACAATGTGAGATAAAATAAAGATGAGAAAGTGAACACATGAGCATGGAATGGTATGAGCCACTGGACTAGATGAGGTGCTGGAAATCCTGGCACTTAACAGGTTGGGGACCAGTATAGGGGAAGAGTATGATGGCATTCCAGGGGGGTATATAATGATGATACAAAACATAGGTGGACGGGACAAAATTATAATGCAAGTGGACTAATGAGGGGAGGAACAGGAGAACTCTACTTTGGTGGGTAACTCGAAAAGTGCATAATGGCTATATACTAAAATAATTGTGTGGTGGAAAGAAGGAGCAGAAAGTCTTAAAATAAAGGAGACTAGCTAAGTGCACAAAACTGCAGGACTGATACAAAGTAGCAAAAAATGATGGCAAAACGTGGTGGAGCAGTGGTTCGTGGATGCAACAAATCAGCAGCCACAATACATGATAAAGTGCTTAATGGAGTATTACTGGAGAATAATGACATAAAAGGACACTACAGACCGTAGAAACCATATCCAGTTCTCAAAAAAATTAGAGCCAATATACTGGAAGAATGGATACATTCTAGTTGAATATACCAATTATGCTTGAAGTGGGATGCTAACATTCTGCTAGAGTATTACCATATGAGCCATAATATAAAATCAACAGATGCATATACACAACTCACGACTGCTAAAAGGGAGGCACTGCAAATGGAGTGGTAATGGAGATTGCAGCCAGAGAACCCTGGAACAGAACCAGCTGGATAGAGCATGAGATAATGAGGGTGACAGTAGAGCTGAGAGGCTGCAGGTGGTTGAGGATCTGAATGAAGGATGAAGGGGGCATGAAAGGGGAGATACTTATGAATGAATAGGGATAGTGAATTCCTGGATAGACAAAAAAGTTGAAAAGGGCAAATGGTTTGGGGGGGGGGGGGGGAATTGGAGAGATACAAAACGATAGGGAAAAAGAAATACAAAGCAACTCGATAGTAAGGGACCATAAAACTGTGCACCATGCATCAGTGCACCTAGTGGTAGCTTAAGGGGTGTTAAGTAGGGGTGTTAAGTAGTAGGCTTCTCCGCCAAATCCAGATTAACATCTGTACATTATATAAACTGTATACTAGCGACTTGCCCATCAAAAATAACAGGGAAAAAAAATGAAGCCTAGCAATCCTGTTGTTTGCTACACAATGTGAGTCCCCCCCCCCCCCCCCCCTCTAACTTATGGGCCTTCGGCGCTCATTGCGAGCCTCCCCCCCTTCCTACTTTATGGTCCTCGCAATGAGCGGCTTTGCTGGAGATGGAGCCTTGTGCCATAGAATTGACACCTTCATATTGTGGTATTGAAGAACTGCTTAAAGTCCCTTGGACTGCAAAATCCAATAAATCAGTACTACAGGAAATCACGCCAAACTGTTTACTGGAAGGTTTGATCATGACGCTGAATCTTAAATATTTTGGCCATAAGACAGAATGTTCCAGAGAAGACTAATGCCGGGAAAGATTGAAGGCACACAACAAAGGGGACAGAAGGGGCAGAGATGGATAGATTAGATCACTGAAGTAATAAACACGAGCTTGAGGGAGCTCAGAGGAGCAGTGACTGACAAATGTGCCTGGATTTTCCAGTCCATACAGTCACATATAGTCACATCAGACTGAACAACTAAACAACAACGACAAAAAATATATATAGCACTAGTGATTTGCCCATCAAAACATTATGATCAATAAACTTTGAAGCCATGGCAATGCTGTTTGGCACACAATGTTAAGCTTTTTATACTCTAAGGACCTTCGGCGCTCATTGCGAGCCTCTCCTCGCGTGTCCTTTGGCTCCTCTCTATATATTTTTTTATATTAATTAATGAATTAATTGAATAATAAATTAATATAGTTTACCCTTTTCTAAATAATATATGTAACAATCAATAGCCTGAAGAGGTAACAATCTCTTTTTATTGTCCTGCAGAATATAATGTCCAGTTGGACTGTTGCTGGCCTGAGGAGATAGTGTCATGAATGACCCAACCGTGCATTAGAAATAGGCTGCGTGCACGAGGGCAAACCGTTGGTTTATTTGTGTAAAGCGCTATTTTAGATGTGTAATGTTGTTAGTTGCAAGCCAGGGTTTTTAAAATTGTGTCATTTGTCTAGGTGCTACACGGTTCGCAAGCATTTGCCCATCTTTGTAATAGTGTATTTTTTACCTCATACGTTCCTGGGTGAAATTGGTATGCGGTTGGCAGTGTCTTGCTCTTACCAGGGTCGAGTAGCCTCATTTTCATTTTGTTTGGCTGACATTTTTTTTCCTCGCTTAGCTGATTTTCGAGTGACGAAATTTGGCAAAATCGACTTAAATTCAGATTCCACCTCACTCCGAGACATCCCCTGTGCTGTGTGTGATGCTTTTGTATATTGTCGTTTTTTTTGCTTTGCGCGGTTCTGCCGTTAACTTCGTATTTTTTCGATCTTGTATTTTTTTGTTTCTACGTAAGTCCTGTGTCTCGTATTTTTTTTTTCTAAGTCCCGCGTCTCGTATTTTTTTTTGTAAGTCCTGCTTTCGTCAACTGCTTGCAGCCTAAGGCGATCCTGCGTTTCCTAAGTTTTTGAAGTCCTGCATGTTTCAATCTGTGATTGGCTCGCTTCGCGAGGCCGCCAGGAGCGCCTTTGGAGATCCTTTCGGATTAAGTTCTGCGTGTTTCATTGCCTCCACTGCTTGCCCCACTTTGCAGGCAATGAGCAGCTTCGGCGCTCATCGCCCAAGTGCTGCGAGTTTTAGTGCCTTAACGGCTTGCCTCGCTACACGAGGCTCACATGCGATGAGCACCTTTGGTGCTCATCGACTAAGTGGTGCGAGTTAACAGTTAATATGTGATTTAAGTGATTTTATTTTTAGGGATTAATTAAAAAAATTTGTCACTTTTAGAGTTTCATAATGTATAGATTACCTCGTGATTTTAGCTTCCAATAACTAAAAGTGACTTATTTTTTAATAATTATCTAAAATGAAATAATATATATATGTATATATGTATATATATATATATATATATATATATATATATATATATATATATATGGGGTTCAATGTATCTTTCCATAGTGAATCTAGTACTAGAGATAAAAAATACCTTCCCCAAGTGATTAAAAGTTATTGAACTATATTTTAAGTCAAAGAATCAAGCTTACCTACATTTTCTTCATGTTCTCATTTTGAAACACTGGGCTATGTTAAAAATTATTCAGCATAATGACATTAAATTGATACGTAATATTAGACACCCAGGTACAACAAAAAACTAAAGAGCTAAATTGAAACTTAACTTTTTTGCAATATGATTAACAAAAATAAACTATTGTCAGATATTTTAAGGGTATGGTTGCAGACATCATATTACACATACTGTCACAGTATCACAGTAATTACTTTTAGTTAAAAAGCATTCCTCATGGACAAGATTCAACCTGTGTGCTCCCTGAAGCATATTTTAAACAACTTCATGAAATAATAGTGCAATTGAAGTATGAAATCTGTTGTGTGGGAAATATTTATTCATTTTCCTATTAGTGTTTTATTGGTTACCTGGTAAATGGCCACATAACAAGTATGAGGTCTAAATAAGTTATGCAAGTAAAAAGCTAATGATTATAAAAAAGGCTCCACCAAGTGTACAGTAAGATGTCTGTATGATTAATTTAACAGTTATCTACACCAGAATGGTTTGCTTACCATACCTTAGCTGTAGAACAAGCCTTACTGGATCTCTACCCTGCTACCTCTTGGAAATTACAGTATAGCTTAATGGGTATATGCAAATGATTATAGTAAATTAAGCCTGTGTTAGTACTCCTAATCATAAACTTAATGTGCTTGAATTGCTCTATAAAGCTTTTACAGGGATTGCTCCATAAAGATGCGGCCATCCATTTTTAATTTTCACAATTCAATTAGAAATTACTTCACTATTATTGTCAGGGTTGCACTTGGGCCACTGCCAAGGACCCTGTCCGGACAAATTATAATAGAAAATCTAAAATAAAGGATGGAGTAAATGCGCACGAGCTGGAGTAAAAGATAACATTCATACTGTTTGTACAATAAATATTTAAAATAACAAAAATGTTATTAAAACAAAATCCCTATTAAAATATTCACTGGCTTAACTTCCATTATTAGTTTTTTATTTGTTACCTGGTAAATGGCTATCACCCATTTTCTGGCGTGCTGAAACAAGTCCTCATCGGTCCAATGTGGATTTTGCTTAGCAAACTCTTCAGTTAGGTGGTTGTGGTATCGGAACCACACAATGCTTTCAGCTTGTAGGAATGGATTCTCATTGGCTCGAGCATTGCCAAAGCCTAAAATGTTATTAGACAATTTTAATACTAGATCATAATAACAGATAATACACTATGTAGTTTCTTCCATTACTTGGCAAAGACAAATAGAACAGCTCTGCTGTGTAACTATAGAACAAGAATCCTAATAGTCTCTATAGATTAAATAAAAAAAACAACAATATTAATATCTAATCACATTTTGAAAATATTACCCTAAACAGTGCCTTGAAATATTTTGTTTAAATCTAAGCCTAATATTTTACCATCAACATGTAACCTATTGCCTAATTTTATTATCAGAATATAGTACACTTCAATACATGATATTTAGGGCTTACTTTCCTCTCTTTGACAATTTGTATTATTCTTGTCCTGGAATCCAATCATTTTATTCATAGAATTACCAATCAATTTACTTCCCTGACATTATAAAAAATATGGATGCCCTTGTATTGTCCTACATTTAGTATTTTGATATACAGCAAAGAGCTGCTAATGGGACTCTATGAGCCTCATTCAATTGAGCTTTCGGGACATCCGGGCTTCTTTTTGCGGCTCCAATCAAGTTACGGGCTCCAGCCTCTGATTCAATGCGATTCATTGAGATGGGTAACATCACAAGTTAATGCCCCTCTAAGCCTTTGATCTTTCACAGACGCAAGACTTCTGAACGCTAAAATTGCAAATCGCTATTCAATTGCTCCAATTCTCCCTCGCTAACCACTCCATCAAGCCTGCAAATGGCAAAAGTCAACCCACAAGTTACAGGTACCAAGGAGGACTCCCAAAGGGCTTAATGACATGTCTGGAGCACTTTAAATGCACATATACACACACTACTGTACTTTTATTAAAAGTGAAAGTGATGTTAGGACTTAGAATTAATAGCACAACATTCTCAAGCTCGCCAATCGGCCCCAAAAAATACTTAATTTCATGTTTAATTTCCGTGTTATATGTGTTAATACATATAATGGAACTTGCATGTAATAGAATATCATATTTACGGCTTTATCGATATTGCATTATTTCTGGAATGTAGGTCCGATCGTAACTCGTTATTCAAGCCCATAGAAATCATTGAACCATTGAAATCCAACCTCCATTTTTCATTGAAGTAATGATGACGATCTCTGTTTCCATTGTCTGTTTTTAATCAGGAGTTACGGTCTTGATTGATTGATCATGTTCAAGCTTGCAAATGCTATATACAATGGCATGGTTTCTGAATTTCACTATCGGCCCATAACTTGTGGCCTTGAACAATTGAATAGCATCATAACTTGCGAGCGCTGTGGGCAGACATATGGCCTATACCTCCCTAACTTGCGCCTCTGAAATGAATGAGGCTCCATGTATTTTTAAGTTTCCCCACTGGAATTTCGTACCTGAGCTATACTCAATTTTCGGGCTCTCTATGAATCACTGAATATACTAAAGATCTCCTCTTTGACCTTAAACTTCACCTCCCTTTCACTCTCTCTGTTTATGTATCATTTTTCATATTGCTCATAATGATCTCTTCTTTCCACGTTTCCACTAATACTTTCTCTGTTTCCTTAAAGGATCACTTTAGTGTTCTTTTTAAAGCCATCGATAAAGAATTAGGCTGGATAAGAAAACTTTTACTGAACATTAGACATTTAATCACTATTTTTCAATAATGCCCCAGGCTATAAAAGCTCTACATGTCTATACCCCTTGAATTAAGTATTGTGTTTGGAGTCTGCAGTATGATAGTGAGTGGTGGCTAGAGAGTATGTTTGCACATGGCTAGCAGTTTAAGTTACACAGCTCCCTGTTACTAATGTTTCTTTCAGAGAGTGTTTTTCAGGCAATTCCCCCTAGGTGGATCCACTCAAGCCACAATTCTTAATTTAAGGGGTTGGAGAGATTAAGAGCCTCATTCAATTGTGAGTTGGCCAATTGAAAAGGGTTCTATGTAAGCACATAACATATTTTTTATACAGAAATTTTTAGTTAATGAACTTCGATACAAAATCAAGCTTTTCACTAACTAAAAACTTCGGTCAAAAAATATGTTATGTGCTTATATAGAGCCCTCTTCAATTGGCAAAATTGCAATTGAATGAGGACCTAAGAGTTTATACAGTCTGGGAGATCATTGGAAAAAAAAGTAATTGTTTAAATTCACAGTAAAAGTCAAGACACCTTCATAAGACCACAAAAGTGTTTTTTTAAGCCTTTCACCCATCTTCTCTCTTAGCATTCAAATACAAATAATGTTTTGCCACTTCAGTGGAGCACTGCAACACATTCAAATTCACTGACACACTCAAACACAGCACAGGGGGAGAGCCAGGAAGCCTGTGAATGAGGTTGCAAGTTAATTTGAGGCATATTTTGTCTTTTGAAACAAGATGAAAATGAGGCTCAGCAAGGCCAGGCACGCAGAACTTAGAAAATACACGACGGCAAAGACAGTAACACTTACACCAACGATGCCTGGCACACGGGACATTGAAAATAAAACCAACGGCAGTCAGTGTGCGCCACGCAAAGATTCAGCAGAGACACAGAGGAAAAATACACAGGGAAGGAAAAGGGGGGAGATGGTGGAAAGAGACACATGGCATTCGCAAGGAAAAAGTTGCAAGTTGCTGAGCCCTGTAATGAGCAGTGAAGTAGATGGGAGGAGAGGCTTTGGCGCTCGTAGCGAGACACAAGATGAGCACCAAAGGCGCACAGCGATGAGCGCCGAAGGTGCTCAGAGGGGGCAGAACATCGCATTGTGTGGCAAACAGCATTGCCAGGCTTAACATTTTATTGCCGTCATTTTTGACGGGCAAGTCGCTAGTAAATAAAATAAAAGGGACATGGAGCATGCACTTTTGTTTGCAACTGAATCAAAATATATACTTTAGAAATAGAGGGCTTTCGGTTTTTAAAACAAAGGTCAAAGCATTAAATAAACTGCTTTCAAATGGTTATTGTCAAGGGTAGTTTATGAGCAGTAATTGAACTATGCGTGGTCAGCTTTAATCAGTGATAAAACATCCAATTTTATAATTGGTGCATTTCTTAGTTTCAAGAAACTGAAGCATGTTTTACTTGCAGAAACTTTTTTAAGGCATGTTTAAATGCATGGCAGAAATGTTTTGCGTCTATTCTAAAGTCAATCTAACAATACAATTTCAATTCAATATTTTTTAAAGAAATCCAAATTTACTACATTCTTCAGAAAATACAATTCTGACAGATAACATATACAGTAGACAGTTATCCGGCACCCACGGGCATGAGGGGTAGGAGCCTCCATAAATCTTAGGGGGATAAAGATTACATTCTCGATGTTCCTGGGCCCCAACCACACACCCACCCCCAATATAATTTTAAATTATATATATATATATATATATATTGCTCCACAGTGCTGGCCAAATCTGGTAATGCACAATTAAGTTTAATTTTACATTTTTTGTGTCCCTTGTTCATATAATCTGGGGGGCATTTGTCCTCCCCATCGTCCCCCTACACCCCCTGGGGATTGGTAGTTGCAGGATAAATGTTGTTTCTGGTTGCTTGAGAGCCACTACTAAAAAATCTAGGTGCCTGTGCATTTTGTGGCATGACAATCGGGCTCCTGGCATTTGTTGCGTCCTGTAAAATGTAATTTTTATTAAAAGTACAGTATTCATTTTTTTTCTGGTTGCTTGAGAGTTCTGGTTGCTTGAGTTCTGGTTATCTGAGAGTCTACTGTATAAATATTAATTGCATTATTGCCATTTTGGCCACATTAAGTTGCAGATAGTTATGTATGGAAAATGAGCTTACCCATAATCCCCTTTGATCCCCTCTCTCCTGTAGATGGATCTTGAGCTTTCCACATAAAAAGCTGATGCTTTGTTTCTATTGGAAACAGTGGATCCGACCCTGATGCCAGCTTTCCATTGGAAAAAGATCTCAATGTATCACTCCAAGAATGAGATGTGCCATATATTGAGCTCCCATCAATCCATGCTGTGACTGAATTTATCTGAAAAATAAAAATGGCAGAAAGTCTACATCATCTACTAATAACATTTATAAGACACATATTTAAACTGTTCTTGAAGTATTTAAAAGAGTATGTTTTCAACATTTTAAATGTTTTTGCATGAATAAATATTAAGTAAAATCTGTTTAAACATAACTGAAACTAACAGGAAATGCAAAGAGTATACTTTAGTCTGTAGCTCTCATTGGCTGTCAGAGGGAAAGCCCCTAAGAGCAGTTAAACGCTTGAATATGTTTTTGTATTGTGTGAAAAAAAGAAAACATACGTGGCACATTATCAAATACCCTCTATCTGATGCAACAAAGAAACAAAATATCTACATATCTATTTAAGTTACTGCATTTTCCAACAGTTTTTTTATACACTAGTATATTTTTATAATACGCTTCTAATAAGTTATTCTCACTTCACATTTTTACCTACTGAGACTTGATAGAAGTCATAACAAAATGTGGATAGCTTAGAGTATACTTTTCATGTGTAAACTTATCTTACTGGGTTAAGAAAATGGTTCTTAACTCCATTTCATTCATCAAGTTGAGATACAATGATGCAGAAACAATGAAAGTAGACTTTAACCAGTCTTTTTAAATGCGTAACATGTATGTTAATGAAATCTGATTACATTATCTGTAATGTATATAGTGTGTATCCCAAATGTATATAGTGCAGGGGTGAACACACATGCCTAGATTTGAGGATTTCCTTTCTGTTTCCTTTCAGGATGACTGAAGAAGCAATTGTCTCACTTATACGCAGCAGGGATATCCTCAAATCCTTGGCTGGGTGTGATCCTGCAGGTCAGAACTTGCCCACCCCTGATATAGAGGGATAAATCCACCGTAACTGGTATATGTTTTATATGAACTGAATTCATATTACTAGCAATATCCCAAATTAAAAGGGGATTTACCCATAAAACAGAGGATTTACCCACTTTCCTTTTGTCAACAGTGAAGGTGTATTTTCTTTAATGTGTGGTAAATGTTTTAATCATACCAAAAAAATAACTTGTTTATTAATTTAAATATGTTGTGCTCATGCCAATCCCGCATAGCACAACATAACAAGGATGTGCTGCATTTTAATGGAAATAAGCATGTCTGTCTTCAGAATGCATACTTCACATGGAAATCTGGGTATTTGTCAAGATAACGTCCTAACGGCTAAAAGTATTGCCACTCTACAACTGATAAAAGTAATACAGCAAGAAGTCAAAACAGGGAATGTCCTGGTGAGCCAAATAAGACACCCCTGACTCTATAACTGTTTGAAGGAGCTTTTACAGTAAATGTATAAAATAAAGATGTCAATTAAGAAAATAATAAGTGTTTGAGGGTGATGCACACTAATTTCTAAAATATATATTTCAAAACTATACATAATTGGTGATGTTGTTAAATCACTCAGTCGTGTCTGACTCTCTTGGACCCTATCACGCCAGGCACATCTTGTGTCTGCTTGTGCTCATTCATATGGTTTTCATGGCAGAGATACTGGAGTGGGTTGCCAGTTTCTTCTCCATTGGGCCGCGATTTGTCTGACCTTTCTGCTATGACCTACATGGTATATCTCAAAACTTCACTGAGGTAACACAAGCCCCTTCAACCACGACCAAGATAGCGATCAAGAAGGGGTTACATAATACTAGGGGGAGAAATATCTGAGTGTATAAGGCAGATTGTTAGAAGGTGGGGTTGTCTGGTAAATACAGCTTTAAAAGCAAAGGGCAAATCAAGCAATATTAGTATTTAATACAATAAAGAAAATATGCTTATTAGGACTCAAAACTATTATGATCCGCTATACCTGTCAGGTAAGATTTACACTATCAATCTGGCAGAGATTATGCCATAAATGTAATATATTTTGATACACTAGATGTGTAGTTCCATTCACCATGTAAGTTTCTTGTAGATAAAAAAAAAACATAAATAAATATAGAATTACCAAAATAAAGGTTATAAACCTTTGAACAATATTATTCTTACCCATTAATTCTGTAGAGTTGCTGTGTATAACCCTAACACACTTTAAAATAATCGATACATATGTTAGCTCTCTGTAAATACAGTTCCACATTACCTGGTGTCTTGGATTATTTGGACTGCTCCAGTATTTTTACACCACCTGTATTCGCTGGAATGGAAGGATAACTTGCCCAGTGCTATGTGGGTCAAATATGTCATCTCCAGATGGAATATGAATATTCAGAAACTCAGGGGACAGCCCGAAATATCTGTGCCAATAATTTCTGAAAATAAATGGTACCTAAAAAAAACAAGCAATAATAAATAGAATTGCAGCTAGAAAAACCAAAGTATGCATGAAAAGAGACATAATCACACAAAAAAACACTATGTTGATGTGTTTTTGATGTATGTAGAATGTCATTACATAGTTTTACCAATATAATAACTAATTTATAGAAATGTTCTGTATATTTACTGAATATAACAAACTTGTAACTTGCCCGTCATAAATTATGGTATACCGTATTGGTCCTAATATAAGCCGCACCCGCATATAAACCGCACCCGTTCAAGGGTAAAAAAATAGAAAAAAGATAGTTCTCAAATATAAGCAGCACCCATAAAATTGGAGAGAAAAAGACTCTCAAAGTTAACAGCCATTGCAAGAAACAGGCTTTCTAATTAGCACTGTAACTTTTTTTGCAGGTTACAGGCTTTACAGGATGTTAGAATCACTAAAACCGTAAATCGCTATTCAATACCGCAGTCTCAAGCACGAAAATCGGCACCCTTAACTCGCAATCGCGTAAAATCGGCAGTCATTTTGCGTTCGCGAATAGAAGCCACACACCTAACAAGCAAAGTTCGCAAATCGGCAATGATTTTTTTTACGGTCGCGAATATAAGACGCACCCGTAACTCGCAAGCTCAAAAATCGGAAAAAAGGTGCCCTCTCTCTCTCTCTCTGTGCCCTCTGTTTCTCTCTGTGTGCCCTCTCTCTCTCGCTTTGTACACCCTCTCTCTCTCTCTGTGTGCCCTCTCTGTCTCTGCACCTTATCTCTGTCTGTGTGCTCTCTCTCTCTGTGCACTCTCTGTTTTTGTGCCTCTCTCTTTTTGTGCTATCTATCTCTCTGTGCAATCTCTCTCTCTCTCTGTGCAAACTCTCTCTGTGCGCATGCTCTCTCGCTCTCTCTCTCTCTGCCCTCTCTCTTAAAGGACCCCTGTGGCACCTAAATATTAACCCTCACCAAAACATTACAACCCCCCAATAAATTACATAAAATAAAAAAAATGATTAATGTACCTAATCGATGGACCTAAAATCTGAACAATCTAACTGGTCCAAATAGATTTAAAATTAATATTGAGCAGGGTAACATCTAAAAAACAATTCAGAATGGCTGAACTATGATGGACATCTATTTCAGCCAATCAAAATGTGCAAAAGATTCTATTTATTATCAATGGCCATTTGTGGAGGAGATCTGTTAGTTAACATATTTATTTTTTATATAGAGGTGGTTTTTTTTTTGGAGGGCCATTTCCAGGCCCAGAAGAAGGGATCAATGTCTTCAAGCAAGACAGAAAAGTACAAGACCTTCTTCTATAAACACGGACAGGCCGTCTAGTCCAGGGCAGACGAGTGAGGACCAGGACATTGATCATCATTGCTGGATCATCATTTGGGGTAGGTAAGTATTATTATTATTATTTTTTTACAGCTTTAATTTTTTATTTTAATGTAACTTTTTCTTTTTTATATGTGTTTATTTTATTTTATATTATTTTAATTGTAATTCTTTTTTCTTTTTTGTAATTTTAGGTTTTATTATTTTATGCAATATTAGGTATTTTTATTTTTTAGAAATTTATAAAAAAAAATATTTTATGCAATTTATTGGGTGGTTGTATTTTTTTTAGTATGTAGTGTATAGTGTTTTTATACTTAGAGTGCCATGGAGGTTCTTAAAGACTTAAGGGGTTAAAGTTAGGTTAGGGGATAATTTAGGTTAGGGGTTAAGTGTTATACCATGGAGACCTCTATATAGACCCCATCGTATATAGGGGGTTAATAGGGATACCATTGGGGTTAATAGTTATACCATGGGAGTCCATAAAGGGTTGAAGTTTAGATGCTGTGGAGGTCCTCTACAGCAGGGATTAATAGTTAGATGCCTCTTGGGTCCTTTAAGAACCTCCTCGGCATCGGGGTTAACTATTAGTGCCACAGGGGTCTGTTAAGGACCCTCGTGGTGGGGGTTAACATTTATGTGCCACAGGGGTCTCCGCATTTTATATAATCCCATGTCTTACTGATAAGGCATGGGTTTACGAGTTGCGGGTGGGATTAATAATATTATGGCTGTAGAGCATTTAATACCTGTGCAATGTTACTGATAAATCTCCTGCAGCCGAAATGACATACCATGGAGCACATGGTCGCCAAAGGGAGGCTAAGTCAAATTCCCAACAGCAGATTTTTATGGTAATTCCACATTTTTATTTTTCACGTTTCTATTATTTTTTTCATAATTTTTTTTTCTGTATTTTTTATTTTCTATATTTCATTTAGTTATTGTTAACAGGGGGTAATAGTTAGGCAAGGAACCCCAATATACTTTTGTCTATCATGGGGGTTCACAGGGGTTAATATTAAGTGCAATAGGGGTCCGTAGGCAACTTCATGGTTTTAGGCTATTATACCATGGGGGACCACTGGGATTTATTTTTGGTGCCATCGGGGCCCATAGAGACCCACAGGCTAATGGATTAATTTACAGACTTGGCAGGCAACATAGACCCCCATGGTTATACTTTAGATTACCATGGGGGTTAATATTTGGTGCAATGGTGGTCCAAAGGCACCCCCATGTATGTAGGGTATTACATCAAGGAGGACCATAGGAGTTAATTATTGGGACCTCCATGCTTATACTTTAGATTACAATGGGGGTCCACAGGGACCCTCATGGTAATGGGTTAATTTTGTGTACCATGGGGTTCCATAGGGATTGTAAATATTATGTTTAGAAGCCCCATATGGATCAGAGGGACCACCATGGTGATAATAGACACCCCAACCATGGGGTTAAAAGAGGGGAGCCCAATGGTCTTTTTGAGTGCTGAGTGGAAGATCCCAAGGGAAACCTGGGCACATAGGGGATAACAGTCATAGGCAGTAGTATCTCCTTAAAGGGACATGGGCAGTTTCAGGATCTCCCTAGGAATATAATATACCTATGTACTTATTTACTTTCATGTACTTTATTTAATTAAGAAGTACTTATAAGCTATGTCTTTCTGCCTAATGTCATAGAATTTGTGCCTGCTTGGGTTTGCTCTCTGTTAATCATGCACCTCATTAATACACATAATGTGAAGTGCAGTGTTTGAAATTAGCCAAGCAGAATCTTGCAGAACGTTGCCAATGATTGGTTAGTATGAGTCACTGCACACTCTGTACTTAGAAGTACACTGTCTTTATGAGCTATACAGGGGAAGAACCAACTAGGAACTATTTTTAAGATCTTAAGCACTTCTTCGTAAAATAAAGTACACAAAAGTAAAGAGATTCAGATATATTATATTTTAAGTAAAATTCCAAAACCTTCGAAGTCCTTTCAACTGTGTCAGATTTGACCAATCAAGTCTCAAATCTGATACAATTAAGGTACTAGCTCCTTCATATTGTTAGATTATAGCAATTGAAGCAAGGAATTGTTTTGCTTTTACAAGGATTGAAGGTAGCTGGAGGCTATATTACATTTTCAGCAAATTTCTGGGAGCACTTCAGTGAGTTTGGATATCATTACATTCTCAGTTATACAAAAGTAAAAATACAATCTGCTGAAATATCTGTATCACTTGTCTAATACAAAAGTAGAAGTTACTCTTAGATGCTAAAGTAGAAGTTACTGTTCATTTTGATACACATGTACATATGCTGGAAGATAGTATCATTGATGTAACCTATTCAGAACTTTCTTTGTGATAGCTCCTAACTATGCACAAATCTTCCCTCTAGATGTCTTTTCAAGTATTTTCAAACAGATTTTTTTCAATAGTAAAATAAAGCATTGTGTAATTATGACTTAACACTTTGAGGATCTAATTAGCAACAAAAAAAGAAACTATGAGCCTGATTCAATTGAGCTATCGCATGTTACTGTAGCCCGTAAGTGAGGCCGCAAGTTAACTCGCTATTCAATTGGCATCTTTTTTGCAGGCTCCGAACAGGTTACGGGTTACCGCCTTGAAAACATTGCAATGGTTAAACCCGGAACTTACAGCCTCCCAAAACTTTTGATCTTTCACAGCGGCAAGACTTCCGATCGCTAAAATCGCAAATAGCTATTCAATTGCTGAACTCGCTCATCACCGAACCCACACTCAAGTCTGCAAACACCAAGTGGCTGCCCAAAGCTTACAGGTTCCAAATAGGACCTGCAAAGGGTTTACAGACTAGTTTGTAACACTGCAAATCACAATATAAAGACACCAATGCACTTTAAAACATGGGGAAAGCAATTGAAGGCATTACAATTACATGCACAACAACTCCCAACTATCAATTATTGCAAAAAATAAAATGTTATTCTCCTCATAGGTTGTAATGGTAATACATATGCCAATATGAAAAGCCATGCTGCAACATGCTGAAAGCGATTAAAGACACACAACCTCATTAAATTGCAACACAAATACATTCAAATGGCTGACATGTTAACCCTTTCTCACTCACAGAGGCTCTACCATGGACCCTAAACATAGAAAGATCATCTTATATACATTTCACTCATCACATCTACATTGGGACAACAAATAGTGGCCAAATTAAACTGCCACATGGCATATATCAAGTATATGGGGAACATTTGACATATGGCTGTTCAGTCCCTTTAGTTGTGTTCGACTCTCTGTGACCCTATGGACTGCAGCACACTTACTAATGTCTCTGTCTGTGCATATCCACAAGGTTTGCATGCAAAAGATACTGGAGTGGGTTGCCAGTTCCTTCTCTAGTTGACTGTAATTTGTCTGACCTCTCTGCTATGACCTGCCCACCTACAGTGGCCCTACATGGGATAGCTCACACTTTCATTCAGGTACACAAGCCCCTTCACCACCAGCACTTAGCAATCCTGAATGGGACCAGGGGAACATACACCACACTAATCTACTCTAACCCATCAGGAAGGGCCTCAAAAACAAATGGAGATTGTGCAGAGGCATGTGGATCAACAGCCAACTCACTGCTAAGCCCAACCTGGAAAGTCCCATGCCATTGCTAATGGCCATGTGCCAAGGTTTATACCCATTGCCATTTGGTGACCTCTCATTAAGTTTTCCTATTAATTAATTTACATTATCATCTGTCATTTCGTTATCAGGGCTTCAGGGGAATGTTAATACTCAAGAGTATCACATATTGGAATTTGCATGTATATTAACCCTTTATTATTATTATATATAATATATATTATTATATGATATCTAAGGATATTATTACTATTATTATTATTATTATTATTATTATTATTAATAATAATAATAATAATATTGTTATGTCATATATTAATCTATTGCTAGGGCTCATTAGTTTACTGATATAGAAATGTGACACAAATGTGATATATGTGGATGTCCCATATCCCCAACCATTAAAAACACACTGATGAGAACTGATGAGAACAGTATAACAAAGCTTTATTTCATACACAGAGCACAATCAGAAATGGACAAAACTGTACATTAATAATATTGGTGTGTTGTGGGTGGATCCTGGGAGAGTAAGAGGCTGGTGGGAAAAATGGGATACCTAAAGGGGGTAATGTCATAGTCTAGAATAAGCATGATGCATAGCACCTATCAGGACCACATGTGGTCACTACACTACTGCAACCGGAATCTGATGAAAAAAAGGATCACCAGAAATCACTCCATGTAATTGAAGAAACCATTAATGTGCATAGCACTGACAACTTGTCTAGATCTGCTCAATGAAACAGATGATTAAACCTCTGGACTGTGTAATCCAATCCAGTTTCACACATACAGTGTTTTGACAATAAAAAAGTGGTCAACAAAAAAAATGCAGAGGAGGATAAAAAAAAATCAACCTGCATGTACAGTACGGTGCTAAATACTGTAACTGTAACAATATACCAAATCACCTGACTCCCATCTGCAAGCATTACCAACTATTAGCTAGTTCTCAGGAGAACTCACTGGCCATGACCATTAATAATGATGCGTCATCTCACAATAAATGCTTAGCTGTGACCAGCGTCAGTGCTCAAGGTGTACTATCAACTTCTCCATGTGATAGTGTTCATCAACATTGATCTCACATCCATCAGCTATACAGCTGTTAGCAAATGTTAAAATACCCATTAATACGGAGAGGACACAAAGGTCAGCAGCCAGATTCAATGTTACTTACATCAGACCCAACGATCTATGTGTATGGAATTACCTAGCTCTATGTGTCCCTATGTGCGTTCTTTAAATTATGTGAATTGCTATTATGTGAAATCTGTAAATATGGACAAGGATTAAATGTAAAATAGTAAATAGTATTATAGAAATAAACAAAACCGCAAATTACTGCTCTCAAAACTCTCCTACTCTCTCTCTATCTAGAACCAACCTCCAACTCCGTGACCTGCGTGCTACTTCGTCAGAAAATACAACACAGTCAGCGCATGGGCGGGTGGAACGCAACTTTATAAACTCCCTCTGTCAATCATCTGCGGATAGACCGCATTCTATTGGTTGAGAGGCCTTTGTCACACTACGTTATGCCGTGATTGGATCGTAATAGGCGATCGCATCTAAGCCAGCCCATTAACAGTTTGCGGTCGCATGGGGGCTTTACGGGCTTGAGGCTTCGGCCCGTAGCTTGCACCCTTGCTCAATTGAATAGCTCTGGATTTGGAGACGAACAGGAGCCCGCAGCACGCCCTACATCCCGCGAGATGCGGGCTTGCAATTGAATCAGGCCCTATGGGTCTGAGAACACTCTCATTTTTAATAACTATGGACTGCTATGTTAGTATTACATTTTGTTTCTCTTACAACTAATTTCCAGTTAAACATGTTCAATAAAAGCAAGTAAATTGTAAAAAAACAGGAAATACTGGAAGAAATTGCGGAAATTACATAGGTTTAATGGGTTTATTGACTATATTCAACATATCTACTTTTGTCAATAAAGAAGAAATGTGGTCACCATTACATCATTTAAAAAACAAATTTCTGTATATATATGCACAACATTGAATATAAATTAATTTTATTTATCGAAATTAATTGTGGGTGCTAATGTATTTATTTCACTCTATTTAACACAAAGGGGAAAATGAGAATAGGTTTAGGTCTAATGTATGCTCTTTTTTGTATTAATATCATTACATCATTATCATGAGCTATTTTTCAGGAATGAAACACACCCTAGCAGAAATGGAACACGCAAGAGTGACTCAATGCCACAATGTTATGATTGGCTTGCTGATACAAGTTAATAATACAATTGTAATTAAGAATTTTGGAGAAAACCTGTTTGGCATGCACTTTATATGTCACTTATTCTTTTGGTAAACTTTAATTTCCAAATTGTGAATAATTTTTTGGTTTCTTTATGGTAAAAATATATTTGTGACAATTTATAAAGTTATATTCTAAAAGCCAAAAAGTCCCAATATGTGTAGGCAGGATGTCAAAGAATCAGAATCAAGCATATTATTAAAAAATCTTGACTAACATATTATTAAAACAAATAATTTTTTCCATATGACTGAGTTTACAGCTCTGATAAAGCACTACATTCCTCTTTTACTACTGGTTAACATTAGAAGGATTCTGTGCAAAATATGGGGGGGGGGGGGGGCAGCTGCTTCTGGGCTCATTCACAAAGCCTGGAGGAACAGTGTGCACTAACACACACCTTGTCAGGCAAGGGGTAGGAATTGAAAAAATAAATCTGGGGGGGAGGGGGTAGTTTTAAAAAAAAAGATGAAAATCCAAGCAGTGACTGAATGAACAAGAGAAATAGCACTACATGAGGAGCTATAGCACTACTGAGTTTCTGTTCGGAAATTCTGAAGGAAGTTGTGCAAAGGGAGGCAAAGAGTGGTATAGCACTTTGTTAGATTATCTATGACAAATGCAAGATATACAGCTAGGGTATCAGGGGATCAGTATGGTCAACTGACAAACAATCTAAATAGTCTCCCACTGGGTCTGTGCCCTTGTTCCCACACTTTTGATGGAGGAACACATTTACAGAAGGTTTTAAATGCCTTTTTAAAATTTTACTAAATTAGAAGTCAGTTTCACAAAATATATAATTCAAAACTAATCAAAGAAAATAAGAGGCATAGCTCTCATCAGAGCAGTAACTTCACTTAGTAAGTTCACTAACTATCACAGCTTCCATCCAGCTAAACATGGATGGAGCAAAACCAAAACAAAGTCCAATATGTTTCTATGCAACTACTGGCATTTCACACCTAAGAATAAGTTTCCACTCTGAGGCTTGCTCATCTTCATATTTCTCAAGCTTCAGACACTAGTATGGACAGTCCTCTCAGATGTCCCTCTTTACAGCTCCAATACACTTCTCTGGATTTCTCCTTTGCAGCTCCATTCAATTTTTACCCACAGTCTCTTGCACAGCCTTTCCCAGGCTGAATGTCAAAACAGAGCCTGTCTCAATTGACCTGTCACATTCCCGGGCTGAAGTGCATAAAATGAACACACCCATTTCTCATGTCATGTGTCTTAAAGTCTATACAAAGCTGATCTAATCAAATTGTCTCTCTCTCTCTCTCTCTCTCTCTCAGTTACACTCATCTCTCTGAAGTAGAGAGAAATAGAAGACCTTCTAAAGGCCTGCGCCTCAAAACCTGTTCTACTCGGCAGGGAAAAGGCTGTGTCTGGTAGCTATTGAGGGGTGCTTGCTAGATGTATACTCATTAGTCTACATTGGCTACATTTTGACGACTCCTGGTACCAGTTAATCTTGTTCTGGTGCCTTAACAAATTGAGACTAATGCTTTTATTGAGGAAATTTTATGGATTATAAATTTGCCCAGAACCATTTAGTGTCTAATTTTGGGGTATTCTTGGCTCCTTAAAGGCATATCTATGTTATCTGCATTATGAATGCATCTGATAGAGGAGAATGAGTAGTGTATCAAAACATTATTTTGCATGAAAAATCCCAAATAAACATTTATTAGCTTACCTTGAAAATAGCAAAATTTCTTATTGATTTTGGCAGTTGCATTTGATGGTGTATGCCCCTAGAAAATCCCAGCTAAATTAGCTTTAAATTCAAACTTAGTATTAGAAGCAGGCTAATACATTGTATTAATCTCCACCTCAGTACAAGAACTGAGGTTGTAAGGGCAGATCTCTGCCAGCACTTCCTCTGCTTCATATTCCTGCTGTTTCAGATGAAGACCCTTGCTGTGCAAACTGTCTCACTTGGGATGTAACTTCACTTATTACTAAACGCTGCAAATAATAAAATAATCTTTGCTCACTCACCACTCACCATCTCTCACTCACCAACCTCACTCTTTCTCTCACTCACCCATTACTCAATCACCTACCACTTACTCACTCTCTCCTGCCCTCCCTCTCTCACTCACCACTCACTCTCTCACTCACTAACTTACCCACCACTCACTCTCTCACTCACACACTCACCACCACTCACTCACTCACCCACCAATCACTCACCGCCACTCACTCTCACTCACCCACCACTCAACTACCACTCTCTCTCTCACATACTCAGTCACCATTCACTCATTTACCACTCACTCTCGCTCTCTCACTCATCCACCACTCGCTCTCACTCTCTCTCTAACTCACTCACTCACCCACTACTCACTCTTTCACTCACTCACCACTCTGCTGCAGGTCTCCCACACACACACAGCAGCTCTGTCTATGCCAGGGGTGTCCAAACTCGGTCCTGGTGTGCCGCACCCAGGCCTGGAATTGAATATATCCTTTCTGTGCACAGGTGAGTCAATCAAGATGACTGAAGAAGTGGTTGACTCACCTTTGCACAGCAGGGTTATCATCAAATCCAGGCATGTGTGTGGCCCTCCAGGACCGAGTTTGGACACCCTGGTCTATGCTGAGCTCTGGTGTGGGGGCAGGGCTTGGCAGCTCAGCAGAGAGCAGACACAGCAGAAGAAAGCAGCTGGGCACATCCCAGCAGTGATTTTGGAGCTGACATCAGTGCTCTACTTGAGCTGAGGAAGACACAGCAGGTTAGTAAATAGTTAAAATTGGTTCCAAATGCTCCATGCTGATTGGGGCTATCAGGTGCCTATGTAGACACATCTGGGGGAGTCAACATAATCATTACAGGGTTTTTTAGATATTTTTAGATATTCATAAAAATAAAACTTTTTATGAAATGTGCTGAATATAGCAAGGATTGCAGAAATGTAATAATCCAGCAAATTTAGATACACCTTTAAGCATAATCCTCAAATTGATTGCAAGTAAATCAGATATCAGCATGAAGCCCAACATGTGTACAGAGTTGCATAACCAAGGCTGTTTCTAAAGTCCATCTGGCAAACCCCTCGACAGATTCTCAAGTCAATCCTAATAACCAAGGCTGTTTCTAATGTCCATCTGGAAAACTCCTATGCAGAGTCTCAAGTCAATCCTAATTTGCCACTACATTGCCAGACTTGAAAGTATTAAGAAAAGTGTATATACTACCGCCTCATGTTCTGTATGATTGCTCTATAAATATGCTTCATTATGCTATGCCACCAAGAGATACAAATAAATCCTTTGCAAGAGGCTGAGTACAAAGCCATGTCAGAGTATTTGCAGGAGAATAGAGCCGAGGGATTCACTGTCGCTGGCAGGTGCTGGATTCTTCTTTGTCTCCAAAAAGGATTTTGCTCCTCGACTGTGCATTGATTATCGAAATTTGAACAAGATCAAACTGAAGAATCACTATTACATTCCACCTATCCAATGCTGTTTCAACGTTTTATTAATTACATTTTCGTGACTGGTTATAGAAATTTTTGGTTGTGGATCTGGTAGATCAGTTTCTTTGGGAAATCTATACACAGAGTTCCCTCAGAAATGTTTTGGGATGGAAGAGTCCAGTTTGTCTCCAGTTTTCAAAGCACCTTACAATATTGAATTCTCACAGAAATACAATCTAAATGGAGATGAAGTAATTAAGTAAGAAAGGAACAATAGCTTAGCAAGCTATTGAAAATAGAGTTGAGCGTTAATTAATGATTAAGACTATAGGTGTTTCAGCTATGAAAAATGAAGTTGATACTGCAAAACATGTACAGATCAACCCTTCTCCCACCTGCTCCTATAGGAAGGCTCCTGGGTCTCAGACTCCTGCAACTTAACCCTCATTTCCACCACCTCTACCACCACAGCTCCCTAAGCACCCACATTGGAGGTGGAAGGAGAACTGTACAGTCAAATCTAGTACTATCAACAGCAGATTGTTTGGATTACCCTGGAGAGAGCAGCTCCATGAGGTCAGACAAATTGGGCACGACAACCAGAGACATAATCAGCAACTAGAAATTAAACTTCAGAGAACAATCACAGAAGGGCACATGAAACTCCACCCAGGTTTCATGGGAGAAAGACACCTGGAACAATGCTCTGGGCTGTTCGTGTATATGGAGCAAATCAGGAATGCATAACGGACGTATGGTGGAATGGAATGGTGGCGATATGAAGAGGAATTCCGGCAATACATGTCCTCCCGTCCGGAGATGGCATGGAGCGATAAGGCGGTGGCCTATTGGCTGAACATAATGACACTAATGCGGGCAGTGTCGCCCTTTCGCGGGAACCCAGGCGGGGCTAGAGGCCCTGCCACTGCAAGCACAGCCAGTCGAGGCGTCTGTCACTCATTCAACGAGAGCAACTGCAAGTGGGCACCAAACTGCCATTTCAAGCACGTCTGTGCGAGTTGTGGAGGGGATCACACGGCCTCAAGATGCACCAGACAAAAGGACGTATCCAGGGCTGGAGAGCCCGCTCAAAAAGGGATGGACCCCCATACAGCTGGGCGCAATGCTGCCATGGCTAGAATGCTACGGTAGGTTGGCAACAAAAGCTGGGGCGGCCGCCCTACTACGCAAGGGTTTCCAGGAAGGGTTCAAGATTCCATGCTCTCTCGCCCCGCTCGAGTCGCGTCTAAGAAATCTGAAGCCGGTAAAGGAGTTTCCCGGGGTAGCGGCGGGAAAAAATCCGGACTGAGGTAGAATTGGGTAGGATGGCGGGGCCTTTTCCCTTCATCCCCTTCCAGTGTCTGGTAATTTCCCCTCTGGGCGTAGTGCCGAAGAAGGAAGCAGGAAAATTCTGCCTCATTCAGCATTTATCCTATCCTCCAGGTTGTTCGTTCAACGACGGGATTGACAACAAGTACGTAGTTCAGTGTCGTACGCCCCTTTTGATCGGGCCACGGACCTGGTCAGGCGGGCAGGCGTTGGGGCTAAGATGGCGAAGGTGGATATCGAATCTGCGTTTCGTTTGCTCCCGGTGCATCCTCAGAGTCATCGGTTCCTTGGTTGCTTCGTAGACGGACAGTACTTTGTGGATCTGTGTCTCCCCATGGGATGTTCTATTTCTTGTTCCTATTTCGAAGTCTTCAGTACGTTCTTGCAATGGGTAGCACACACCGAGTCGGGCTGCCAAGGGATTACCCATTACCTCGATGATTTCCTTTTTGTGGGACCGGCTGGGTTAGCCACATGCGACTTCATACTGCGGACCTTCTCAAGCATATGTCAAGATTTCGGGGTTCCACTGGCAGACAAGAAGACAGAAGGACCGACCACGGATACTTTCCTGGGGATTCGGATCCATTTGGGCAAGATAGAATGCAGCTTGCCGATGGAGAAGGTGTTGGACCTGTCTGCAAAACTGGCGGCCCTGGAAGGCGCAAGGCAAGTGTCACTGCGGCGGCTGCAATCCATCTTGGGAAAGCTGAATTTCGTGTGCAGGATCCTTCCCATGGGCTGTATATTCAGCAGATGAATGTCGTTGGCTACAGCCAGGATATCTCAGCCGCATCATTTTATAAAGGTGTACGGGGCCATGAGGGAAGATGCACGAGTGTGGACAGCATTTCTACGGAACTTCAACGGGAGCACATTGATCCAGCCGACCTTTATGCAGGTTAAAGTGTGGTCGGAATGGGAAGATCCTACGGTTCTGAAGACGTTCGACCATCACCATGGTGGTTCATCTATGGGTCAGGGGCTTCACGAACCGGCAGGTCCTTTTTTAATCAGGCAGCCCGAAAACGGGCCGGGTAGTCAATAGCTTGACGGCTGCATCTGGGCCGTTGATACGGTTCTTTGTTGCCTGTGAGCAAATATCTGGGTGAGGGCTGAGTGTATTCCCGGCCTTAACGTAGGGGTGGTTGATGCCCTTTCTCAGTTACAGGGAACCCGGTTCCGTACACTGGCACCGGCGGCGAAAGATCAAGGAGAGGACATACCTTCAGAACTCTGGGAGCTTGGAGTGGTACGGTAGCTGGTTACATCAGACAGTCGGTAGCGCCAAAGACGTGGGTGGCCTACAGGAAGGTGTGGAACATTTGGAGCGATATGGTTGAGGAGGCCGGTGGCGAGGGTTCAGAAGAGAAAGCTATAGGAATTCTGCTGTGGTTTTGCTTAGACCACAGAGAGAGGTGCTTCCAGGGCAACGGTGGCTCGGCAGTTGGCGGACCTGGCATTTATGTTCAGGTTGGCAGGATGGAAGGACCTAACAAAGGAGTTTGTGGTTTGCCCGGTGGTAGAAATGCATGTTCAAAGGGAAGCACCAGACTGACTGGAGGCGCCCGATCACTTTTTCTCTGTTACTACGCCTGGGGGAGGCGTTGGGAGTGCTATGCAGGGACTCCTTCGAATCCCTGCTTTTCCGTACGGCCTTTTCCTTAGCGTTCTTTGGTGCTTTCAGGATTGGGGAACTGGTCTCGGAAAACAGGCACGGTTCGGGGGGGCTTCTGGTGGAGGACATCTGTCTGGAAGGTGACAGATTGTTGGTATGGCCGGATCAGGCTGGAAAAGGAAGGTAGGTGGTCATATACAAAGCTGGAACGGAGTGTTGCCCCCAGGCAAGTGTGAGGTTGTACTTGGAAAAAAGGCCAACGGGGCCAGGCACACTGCTATTGCATGCCAATGGCCAGGCCTTGTCACGGTTTCAATTCAAAAGGATGCTGAAGAAGTCCTTACGGCAGTTAGGCTTTGACCCGGTGGACTTCGGCACACATTCGTTTCAGATCGGAGCCGCTACGGAGGCGGCAAGGCTAGGTCTGCCCGAGAGTATGGTTAAAAGGATTGGGAGTCGCATCGTTTTAGGTCATACATACGGCCAGAAAGGGTTGTCTAATTGGAATTTGTTTTATGTGTTGCAGAAGTTAAACAGCTGTGGATCGTCGGCCATTCCTACATGTATTTGGCTCTCCGGTTAGCCGCAGTCGCTGGCGACAAGGTCCAACTGCGCTTTCTGGAGATGAGCATGCAAGTAAGATGGTTTGGGTTCTGCGGCTTGAGATTGACACAGGTCAATGGCCAGTTGGAGAGCAACGCTCAGCATCACAGTAGCCCACACATTTTAATTATACACGCTGGGGGCAACGATTTGGGAGTAATACCTATGAGGAAAATGTTGAAAGAGATGAAGAGGGATGTGAAGTGTTGGCTAGAACGGTTCCCAGGCTTGTTCATAGTGTGGTCCAAAATTATCAAAAGGAGATCTTGGCGGAACGCAAGGGATCCGGTCTCGGTGGATAGAGCAAGGCAAAAGATAAACAAACAGATGGCTAGTTTTGTAAGGAATTTGGGTTTCATTACCATTAGACACCAAGAATTCAAAGGCATAGACGCCGATGACTTCTTTCGCCCAGATAAGGTCCATCTAACGGAGATAGGATTAGAGCTGTTTATCCTGGAGCTTAAGGATGGGGCTAGCCGGGCCTTGGCTTTATTAAGAGAGCAAGAGGGGGGATCACAGCCTCAGGAGGTATCCATCGCCTGCTCTGTGGCGGGATGTGAGGCACCCGGCCCACGGGCTTAAGTGGGCATTGCCCTGCCTCATGGGCGTGCTTAGGAAAGCAATGGGAGGCTCTGGGCGCGGGCCCAGGGCGTGAGGTTACTGACCGGGCCGGGCTCCTCCTCCGGGATGTTATTTGAGCTGTGATTTAACAATGTTAATTATGTTAATTGGTTATTGGTTTATGGTTGCTTTAATAAAGCTGTGGCCCGTATTTTTCCTAAGAAACGCTGTTTTAGTGTGTTTATTTATTCTAAAGCCCAATGGATCTTGCCAGGCAGCGCTGCGTGACCCGGCGGAGCCTGGGCAATGCTGATTGGCTGGGAGGAGGAGGAGAGACTTAAGCCCGTTTCACAGGCTTCCTCCTCACTCCGCGCCGGCCATTGAGCTGATTCCCTCCCTCCCCTTAAATGGTGGTCAGATAGGAAAGTAGCAGATAAGGAAGTAAGGTATGTCTAGAGGGCGAGGCTGGTTGAGCAAAGTTCAGGAAGCTTAAGTTAGGTTTAAAAAAAAAGGGGGTGGAAAAGAGTTGAAGGGTTAGGATTCTGTGAATTCTAAGTTAGGATGCAAATAGAAATGTCTTTGGTTTGTGGGAGGTGAGGCACCCGGCCCACGGGCTTAAGTGGGCATTGCCCTGCCTAATGGGCATGCTTAGGAAAGCACTGGGAGGCTCTGGGCGCGGGCCCAGGGCGTGAGGTTACTGACCGGGCTGCCCTCCTCCTCCAGGATGTTATTTGAGCTGTGATTTAACAATGTTAATTATGTTAATTGGTTATTGGTTTATGGTTGTTTTAATAAAGCTGTGGCCCGTATTTTTCCCAAGAAACGCTGTTTCAGTGTGTTTATTTATTCTAAAGCCCAATGGATCTTGCCAGGGTCAAGATATAACACAAACTCTAAGGAAAGCAAACTTGGAGTATAGATGGGGATTTCCTGTGAAGCTGATTTTACTGACATATTTTATTCTATATGATCTAAAATTTAAAACGTTTTTTTCACTTTAGAGACACCGAATATGTTTTACACATTTGTACTAGCACAATATGAAATTACATTATAAATTAATTAATAACATTTGATATAAGTTAAAACATAGTTTAGAATATGCGACACCTTATAGTGGTTCTGCACTATTTATTAAACTAAGCATGCACTGTCACTTTAAATGGAAACAAGTTTATAAATGTCACCTATCTTAAGTACTCTCTTTAAGATAATGATCATATGTCACTGATAGAGGTGATAAATAAGATTAAAATTTCACATACAAGAAACATTAGCACATTACACGAACTAGGTGAATTACTAATTTAATACTCTATTGACATGCTTTCTAACTAACTTGAGATGCTCTCTCCCCATTTAAACAAATCATAGTATTAATATATTAGTAATATTTAACATAGAAGGCTAATGAAAGAACATAAATCTCGAGAGATGAGGTTGGGAGGTAGAGATAGAATAGAGTTCTAGATACATAAAATAGGAATATATAGAAATTGCACTAGCACCAGTCACTTTATATTTAGTTATACCATGTTTTACACAATATGATTTAGCAGTCAATATTGTACGTGCACTTTACTCCATTGTTATGATTCCTAGTCAGATTAAGATGTTTTCTCTTCAATTAAATGAATCCATAGTACTAAATCTTCCATTAAAGAGAATGACACAGAAGATGTAAAGCAAGAAGTGTAAAATAAGGGATATATCACATCTCCCATAATAAGGGGTAATGATATAATTTTGAGATTAATAAGGAAAAATTAAATTGATTAAAAGAACTAGAGCACCTGCACTTTCCAGAATACAAGAATTATAACTCGTGGCTATGTCCAGCAATCCAGTCAGATTAGCCTCTCAATCTGACTGGAGATACTCCAGTACGTGACAGTATTTCAAATGTTCTACTGTCATGAGAGGCAACTATGTGTGTTTTTCCCCCCTCTTTCCACCTCTCCAACAAGAGGATGTAGAGATATTACAAATCAACTGGAACTTAAAATTCTGGTTGCATCAAGAAGCAAGTCAGAGACAATATTTAATTACAATTAATTCCCATAAAGAATTATCCAATAAAATAGGAAAGGGCATAGGAATTTATTCATCAGTATGGCACTTAAAATTCTAGCCCAAAATGTGAAGGGCATGAATACTCCATCTAAAAGGCTAAGAGTCATGAACTTTTTTTCGGATCAGAATGCCGACATTGTGGGCGCCAAGGAAACTCATATTAAAAACGGCAATACAATCAACATTTTAGATAAAGTTTATGAGCAAAAAATATTCTCTAACTATAATTCAAAAGCTAGGGGTGTTTCTATTTTTTTTTCATAAAAGAAACACTATAAAAGAGGATTTTGTTGAGATAGACAATGAGGGAAGATATGTCATCTGGATCAGCACAGTCGGCAACATGTCCCTTACTATAGTAAATGTATATGCTCCAAACACCAATCAATATAGATGTATAAACAGAATCATCAAACACATTGATAATATTAAAAGGGGCATGTTGCTGATATGTGGCGATCTAAATGTATGTTTTGACCTCTTATAGATAGAAAATTATTTGGAAAACCAAACCCGGATAACAACATGATTAGAGATGCTAGAAATTTACAAAAAATGCTTCAACAATATAAAATCTATGATGGAGGGTGTGGCTTTCATCCAACTGAAAGAGACTATTAATTTTTTTCTAACAAATATAAAGCATACTCCAGACTAGATTATTTTCTTTTACATCAGACTACTCTCAATCAAACAGACAATGTGGAAATCAATCCCATTTCCTCTTCCAATCATGCTCCTATAACCTTATATCTTAAAGCAACTGAGGTTAAAAATTGTGGAAGAGCACCCTATATAGATGCAAACCTTTTTTAAATAAGTTGAAAATAAAAAGAAACTGACACTAGAGATAGACAAGTTTTTTGAAATTAATATACATTTGGCAATTTTGTATGGAATACACATAAGAGGCATCTTACAAGCATGGTCAATAAAAAGGTCTAAGCAAAGAGGCCAGACAAAAAGACAATTGTATTTAAATCTCATAGATCATCAAAACGTAAACAAAAATTCACCAACCCCCAAGCTGATCTCCTAAACTGTTGAAATTCAGGTACAAATAAGAAAAATCCAACAAGTGCAAGTTGATAACCTGATTTGGCTATACCAACAAACAAATTACCATCCTGGAAACAAACCGGGGAAAATGCTGGCCAATCAAATTAAAGGCAAACATAAAAATATGAGAATAGAAAAAATACAAGATGATAAAAGAAAACTAGTAAGTAACCAAAATGAAAAATGAGAGATTTTTGTTAAATATTATACATTGTTATATAAACTAGAAGATGATCCTGGTTTTCAAAAACCATCTTAAGTCAAATTCTGGAATTTCTAGATCAGATACATCTGCCTAAAATATCAGATCAACAACTTAAAGATTTCACAACAGAAATAACTGAAAAATAAATCCAGTCAAGTATATCTTCCTTAAAGATGGGGAAATCCCCAGGACCTGATGGCTTCCCCAATATCTATTATAGGACATTTTCCTCTAGTTTAACTAATCATTTAAAAAAGGCTGTTAATGAAATACAACTGCCTGGATATTTTCCTTCAGAAAATCTTGAAGCTGCAATTATAAACATACCAAAAAAAGATAAAGATCCTACCAAATGCCAACGCTATCATCCCATATACCTCTTAAATACCGACCTGAAAATTAACTCAGGTACACTAGCCAACAGACTTAACCCTATTTTAAAAGATCTAATTAATCCAGACCAAAAGGGAGACAAGCGACATAATAGCTCATATCAACAGTAAAAAAAATACTAGCAGTTACCCTACCAATGAATTCAGAAAAAGCATTCGATACGGTAACTGGAGTTTTATAAATGGTGTCCTCAGTAAATTCCGATTTGGAACATATTGATCATTAGCAGTCAAAGCCCTATACACCATTGCCAATGCATATGTCAGGGTAATGGACTTTAAGACTGAAAATGTCATTATCACTAACAGCACAGGCTGTCCCCTGTCTCCCCCCATATTTGCGCTAAGCATAGAATCATTATTAGAATGTATCAGAAAGAACAGCTCTATAGTTGCACAACAATCGGTTCAACATCTAATACGTTACAGCATTTGCAGACGACCTAGTCTTAACTGTAACTAACCCAAAAAGATCAGTGATAGAATTACATAAAGTCATAAATTTATACAGTAAAACGTCCTATTATAAATTGAACATTTCTAAGTCGGAAGCTTTTACTATCAAAATTCAAGGGATAGAAAGATCAAATCTGATGGAAGAATTCTCTTACGCTTGGAAATCAAATTTAATGACACATGTAGGGATAAATTTCTCCCCAAACCTAAAATATTTGGTAAAAAACAACCTTAACAAATTAATTAGGGATATTGAATTTACAATGTCAAACTGGAATAGATTAATCTATGATGGCTAGGACGTATAGCTGCAATAAAAAATGACAATCATACCAAAAGTTATATATACACTAAGCTGTCTACCTCTGAAAATTACAATCAGTAACTTAAGTGCACTTCAGAATAAAATAGATCAATACATATATAAAAATAAAAGACCACACATAAAAAAGACACTACAATGAAAGCATATGCTAAAGGATGCCTTGCCACAATAAATATTATGAAATATTCAAAAGCTGTAACTTTAACACGCATTTTAAAATCTAAAACCAAAATAGAAGCTCCTAAATTCTAACGATAGAAATGAACTAGTCGCTGACAGCGATGGGATCTATGATATGGGAAAAGAGACAAAATCTAAAAATCAAAAAATTACCACTGGTACCAAAAGCTTTGATGAAACAGTGGATTAAAATGAATGATAAATTACATCTTATTCAATTTCCATCACCCATTACACCAATATGGAAGCTCAGCAAAGTATTATTGCCTTTTTTGAAGATATATTAGGACTAAGTGGGGAATTAGAAGCCTATATTTAAATGGAGAACTGAAAATCTTCCCCTTACATTTAAAAAGAAAAGGAAATTCCAACAGATAAATGGCTTTTCTATAACATGCTTCATTACAGCAATCCTTAAACTCCAACTATAAATATAAAAATATAATGAGTAGTCCTTCACACTTTGAGATAGATATACATAATATTGAGAAAAAACATACAATCTCAAGTGTAATGAAAAAGTGTTAACTATTAGACAAAAATATAAAAATGAAAGGCCTTAGTTAGATGGGAACAAGATGTCAAAAAGAATGGGAAGAAAAGACCTGGGAGGTCTCTTTCAAAATATTGGAAACGTATATAATAATGCACTACCTACAGAGAAGTTCAATTTAAGATTATACAGAGGTTGGTCTATCACTCCCCAAAATTTTAGCAAGAATAGCTCCACAAGACAATAAAAATTTGCTGCAGATGCAATAAGCAAGAAGCCTCTCAAATGCATATGTGGCGGTGGTGTCCAGCAATTCAAATCTATTGGTCTAATTGCATATCTCAATTATCCAAAATCTTGAAACAAGATATAGGACCTTGTACCAGAGTCTAATACTGTTTCATTTTTTTCCTATAGAATTTCCAAAACAAAAAATAAATATTACAATGAGTGTAGCAAAATGGCTGATTGCCATGTATTGGAAAAAAACAGCAGTGCCAACCTGGAGCGATGTTAAGCTCATAGTGGACAGAAATAAATTAATTGAATCAAATTTCATAAAAGACAACTTAAAGCAGCAGAATAAAAATAAGCTAAATGGTCATTATGGGACTGAATAGTAAGTTTAAAAGTCAACAAAAGTGTACGCTACTCCTATAATACAATTGCACTGTAATGGGAATCTTTTCAGGATGGAAATAGTTGTGCTCTACTCCTCTGCTCTGGGACGGAGAGAGAGCTAGTGAGACTTTGTTCTCTTGCCTCTTCCCCTCTTATTTCCCCCTTTGTTTTTCTCTTTTTCTCTCTTTTTTTTCTTTTTCTTTTGTTGTATATGTCTCTAGGTATGTCTTTTGCAAGACTCTGATTTGCTTTAGATTAACTCTTGAATAAGAAGCCGTGTTGCAAAGATTGCCGACAAGTGACGAATACTGTCTTGCTGTTTTCTTTCTTTTTTATGTTACTGTTTGATGTATGTTTTATTTATTTGTTAAATTTTATAAATAAAAGGATCATAAAAAAAAAGAAATGAAACTTGAAAGACACTAGAACTTTGTTTGACCCATTGAGAGGCAGCTTTCTTGGCTTAAAGGGGATATTTTATTTTTAGTCATCTTCAGTGCCCCAGAGATTAATTTGCACCACACTGATTATATGTGTGCATAGTCTTGTTTCTTTTTTTACCATGTTTCTTGTAAATTGATAATTTTTTTTAGTAAAATCTTTGAACTGATTAACTGTTTCTGCTTCTTTATTTTGTGATTGGTATGTGCACCTATATCAAACCAGTGGTGTTGAAGTCAGTCCTCTGAGTGCTGTTGACATTCCAGGATTGCAGTATGTTTTTGATTGTGTATTTGTGTTCCCTTTCATTCAGCCCAGGTGTGTAACTCTATGATATTCATTGTTGAAATGCACCTGGGCTTTGCCTTTTTGAACCTGAATATGTAAGCAGAATGGTCATGCAATCCTGGTTCTGATGGCAGTAATCATTCTACTGAATTTACCACCAATATATTAAGTGTTATTTCATATGTCAAGGTGTTAATAATAACATGCTAAATGACAACACATTGATGAGATTTATTATCATTGCACATGAACGCTGTAGATCAGGCGCATCACATTTTAATTTCACACATATTACATGATATTACATTATTTGTAGGGCAGGTGGGAAGGTGTTAGACCCTTGGGCTTTGTATTAAGCAGGCGTGACTTAGCATTAGTTGGGTGTCAGTTTTTGGTTATGAAAGCCTGTATTTGTAATTGTTATTGACATACATTTTATTGTTCTTTAATATTTCTTGTTGTAAAAGGTTGGGTTAACTATTAGAGAGGCTTCTTTGTGTTTAAAGTGGTATAGAATTATGAACAGGGTATATTTACAATTTGGCCAACAAGTTTATTAAATCATAATTGAATAGTAACAACGACGAAAAATAAAAAAAGGAAGATTAAAAATACTCTAAAAACAATGGAAAAAGAAAGGCCTCCTCTGAGAAATAGTGATTAATTTCACTTTTGGGACAAATATATAGAGACTGGAACTTTCTCTAAAATATTAGAGGAGAATTTAATGTTCCACTACAGGTAACTCTGTAACAATATATCACCCAGTTCTATTGTATATAGTTTTCCCGAAGGGCATTTTAGTGCAGACTGGCTTTTGTGAAAAATATTGAGATAGTATGGGTAGATGGAAGCAGGTACTGCCTTTGATGTAAACCGAAGCCAGATAATTGAGAATATCTCTATATAAGAGCTATAGGAGACTTATCTTTGAGATATCTCCTATATATAATTCATGGGATTGTAACATGTCAATCCTAATTTGCTATAACTTCTTATATCCACATACTGGTCTATAACTAGTGTTTGGCAAAATTAATACTTTCATTGAAGGGATAGACTCTTGTTGTGGGGCTAGTAATATCCTTATTAGTTCCCTTTTTTTGGGTAAACGTATCTCATGGATCTAATATTGGCTTCTTTGACATCTAGTGGCCTATACATTGGTCCTGGATACTTCTAAATACACCATATTAAATTGTGAACGAGTTACCTAACTAGTGCCATGTTTCTTAATAGAGACGCTAATGCTGCATGGCTTCACTTCCTAGTATAGCGTGGACAGCGTCGTGCGTGATGACGCACGTATGCGTGTAAACACTAGTTATAAGACCAGTATGTGGATATAAGAAGTTATAGCAAATTAGGAATTGACCATGTGTACAAATACCATGAATTATATTATAGGAGATATCTCAAAGAATAAGTCTCCTATAGCTCTTTATAGAGATATCTCAATTATCTGGCTTCGGATTTACATCAAAGGCAGTACCTGCTTTCCATCTACCATACTATCTCCAATATTTTTCACAAAAGCAGTCTGCACTAAATGCCCCTTCGGGGAAAACTATATACAATAGATCTGGTGATATATTGGTACTGAGTTACCTGTAGTGGAACATTAAATTTCTCCTCTAATATTTTAGAGAAAGTTCCAGGTCTCTATATATTTGTCCAAAAGTGAAAATTAATCACTATTTCTCAGAGGAGGCCCTTCTTTTTCCATTGTTTTTAGAGTATTTTTAATCTTCCTTTTTTTTTATTTTCGTCGTTGTTACTATTCAATTTGATTTAATAAACTTGTTGGCCAAATTGTAAATATACCCTGTTCATAATTCTATTAATTTAGTGGAAAACACTACAAGGGAATTTCACTCCCTAGGATTACAAGTATTTAAAATGTATAGGTCTCATTTTTTTGTGTCAGTGTCCGCTAAAATGCTTCTTTATGCTGTTGTTTTTATGGTACTGGGACCCTAATGGGTCTTGTACGTTTTCCTCATAAGGGGTTAGCTGCTCTTGCAGGAGGTTGAGTTTACACATAAGGATCTGGATTACTATGAGCACTCACAGAGCATCTGAGAACACGTAGCATTTTCCGTAAGCTTTTACGGAAGCATAAGCCCACTTTAGGTAAAATGAAATGTACAGCAGGGAACTGTCCACACGTAGCAATTATTTGAGAGAGTTAAATGTAAGGGTATATATTAAATAAACCTATACTGTTATTAACAATTCTTGTATCGTGATTTGTATTATCATAGTTAAGTTACTTGTAAGCTAACAATAGCTTATTACTTCAAAATATTGAAGAGTTAAATCTATAGAGTGTGAGTACACAAAAAATCAATATGTTTCTCCCCTTTATGATAAATTTTGACAGATATCCATATGTTGAAGGATACAATATCAAACAGCAACAAGCAATACATTTCACAAATAATCAGCTCCATTATAAGATTATAATTAATGTATCTTACCAATAAAGGACTCAAGCACAGTTCGGTTCCGGGAAGATGGAAGGCCAGACTTCCCTTCATAGCTACAATTACTAATTTGGCCTTGGGTTTGGAAGGTAAGGCTCCTGCATGGCTTGGTAAACTCATCAGAGTATGTAGCTGGCAGGAGACGCAGTAGTCTTGATCCTTGAAACATATAAAAAAAAAGTTCATATGAAATTCTCCTTGAAGGGTTGCTGAATATACCATAAATACAGTTTCCGTTTAATATAATAAAGCATATGTCACCATATTAAATAAAAACATTTTTTGAATAAACTGTGTGAACTAGTTAATATATGTATACAGTATGATGATAGCCAGTAAGCTTGATAACTTTTGTACATGGATTGGATACTCAGCCAGTGTTTAATCCAACCTTGGCTTTGCATTAAAGCTGTGTAATAAAGCATGCATAAGCTTAAAAGAAGCCATGTTTGATGACGGCTACTGATTGAAGAGTGAGGCATTTGTGGGCACATTTGCATGTCCAGCTCATCTTCCAGAATGCAGTGTAATATCTGTTTCTCTCTGAATTCTGACCTGGAAGCAGGTTTTTTAACTTGTTTTAGGACATTCAAATGTGAACACAGAGTACTATTTATTTACTTATATATAGTTCAATGATGAAATAAGTTAAACATTTATACTTACATTCTGAGGCAGAATGAGTTGGTCTAATTGAAAGTGTGTTTCATAAATTGTTCAGCCTCATTCAATTCATGGGCCTCTTAACATGAAAAAAATACCAGTTTTCAACTAGATAGGTTTGCCTCCATCCATGCACATAGTGAAGAGGAACCCCGGATGATCCCCTTCCCCGCTTACACTTGATCCGACCCTTTCCCGCTCACACACTAACCCCCATTCCACTATTCACCCCATCCCTTAATCTACCGTATCATGGGAGTCCATTGAGACTTTCATGGCACTTAAACTATTAACCCAGTGTCACAGGGGTCCCAGTAACTAGTTCACAAATAGTTAACCCCTGATTCCACGGAGGTCCTAGAAGGACCCCCATGGCATGAATGACCTAATAAGCCATGCATGGGTCTTGCAGGACCTCTATTGGTGCTAATCTTAACCCTCAATGTCACAGAGGTCAAGGACTTCTTTGACATCTAATCATAACCCACGCCATGAAGGCCTTAAAGGACCTCCCCGGCATCAAAGTATTAACCCCATACCATGGGGTTTTTAAAGGACCCCCATGGTATCCCTATTAACTCCTAATATACCATGAAACTCCTTTATACCAAGGGGTTCTATACAGACTCTAATGGTATAACTATTAACCCCATAACCATATGGGGCTTTAAAGGACACCCATGGTATCTAAATTAACCATTAACTGTCATATAGACCCCCATAGGCATTTTAAGTATAAAACACTAAACACTAATAGATACAAATAAACATAAAACATTATAATGCTAATAAAAAAATGAAATAATTACAAATTAAAATAAAAAAAATACATTTAAAATAAAAAGCACATAAAAATAAAAAGTTAGATTAAAATAAAATAATATATGAATCCTGTAAACTAACATATATTAATTATACATACCCAAATGATTAATCCAGGGATGATAATCAATGCCTTAGTCCCCACCTCTTCCATGAAGTCCCATGGCACTTCATGAGTTAATTTTAGGTTACCATAGACAGGGGTATATTTTTAGATGCCGCAGGGGGTCCTTAATGGACCTGCATGGCAGGGATTAATATTTAGTGACATAGAGATCCATTTAGTGACATAGAGGTCCTATTAGGGCTGATCCTGCCATGAAGGATTAACTATTTGTGTTGGCATGGAGGGTTAACTATTTGTGCCACAAAATCTTTTAGAGACCCCCATGGTGGGGTTTAACAGTCTCAATTGACCAAATGGTTATGTCGATTGGGTTTGAATGGGGAACAGGAGGATTGGGCTTTAGCGGGGGAAGTGGGCGATGAGCAGGCAGGCGGGAAGAAGACTTAAACATATTTTTTTTTGCCTTTGTGGGTGCTATATAGCATTCATAATAATGTTAGCCAAAATCATTAATATTACAAGTTGCGAATAATAAGTAATTTTGTTTAATTTGCAATTGAATATCGATCTTGTTTAAAAGCAACTCGTAATATTACTGATTTGTACAGATCTATGGGGAAGCACAGTATAATACTGAGAGTAAGTGTTTCATTGCAGCTTGTAATAATGTTGAGAGGGGTTAATAATAGCTAGGAAAACTACTTATCACTATAAATTTGCCAAATAGGGAACTGAATGGGGTACGTATTTTTAACATACCTATGATTGATATACACAAATAAATAGTACATTAGTACATTACAAATAAAAACAAATAGAAGGCAGGGGAATCAAACCTATGACTTACCAATGAAAACTTTAAAACAGATCACTTTCCACTACACCATCACACTCTGCTCTTGAACACAGTATAAATATATAATAGAATGTGTAACAGACTCCAACCCTATTATTTATGCATTTTCTTGTGCAAGGGCTGCCAAGGTTAAACTAAAATGTCAATATCTAAGTAAATTCTTTTAAAAATGTAAACACATTTTCAACCCTCTAAATTGATCGTGCATAGTACATATGTACATTTTTTGTGGTCCTATAATATTCCTTATATTTATTATTGTGGTTCTTAACAATTTATCCACCTCCCCACTTATTATAAGTACATGGGAAAGAAATACCATTATAATTTACTCACCTAAATCCCCTCACAATCACATATAAACTATATTCCATCGTACTTGTTAGTCACATAGAACTGTTTCCATTCTGTCTATGGTAAACAATATCTGTATATAAGCTTATGTAAACTGATACTTATTGAAGACTCCAGAAGGTCTCTTGAATCTTGCACTGGCCTCTTCCCATGATCATGCTAACACAATCCAGCTAAACTTTAAGACTTAAACTTTCAGAAATGTGCCTAAAAAGTGCATATGTATTGGTAATGTATGTATAATACATTATGGATTGTCCAAACATTTTCTATTTATATTTCTTTATAAGGGTTGTCTAATCATGAGGATAAGATGTTAAAAAGGTACATTTATCACAAACTATTAGATAAAACAGAATAACAGGAAATCATTGGGAGTCCATTGTCCATCTACGAGCTTAAGTTTTAATAATACTAATTTGAATATAAAATTAACTAAATAAACACAGAGAAGACAGCCTTGATGAAGACACTCCAGTTTACCAGTCAGACTAAGACTGATCAAACATGCTATGTTTTGTCTATGCTTTAGTGTTAATTTTCTTCAATTAATTATTTTTCATGTGGAAAAATAACTTTTGTAATAAATTAAATACAATTGTTTAAATGCATGACATAAAGTCATATTACTTCTATCGGTAAAAAAAACCTTTTACTTAATCTTTCTAATAGAGTGCACATTTAAATGTTTGGATCATACCAGCAGAACCTCTGTGTTGATGAGCTAGGTTGTTATACCAGCCGTCATAACGTTGAATCTCCCAGTGTACATTGCTTTGTGCCCCTATCAAGAAAACAAATACATTGTATAAATGTGACAAATTATAAAAATAATTGAGATTAAAACAATCTAATTAAACATGTTTCCACTTACACAAAACCAAAGAGTTTACGTATCAAGAAATTAAAAGTTTCTGCCAAATAAATATGAATTCTATGATGATTGAATTGGTGCTTAATTTAAACAATTTTAATTTAGTCAAATAGTCAATACTGTACATATAAGACCTTACATTGTATTTATATTATTGTTTTGTACTACATACATATTATTTTTTAGCCAGTAACAGAAACAACTATACATTATATTTTTTAACTTGTCACAAGAACACCAATAATTTACATTTGATTGCTTATATATTAATTAATAAAATGAAATGCAGGTGTATGTACACACAGAATACACAGCAAATCCTATTTCCATTTATATAATTTGGACTCAGTTTTCACAAGTTTCTAAATTCAATCTATATAACATTTATGTATGCCAGGTAAAAGAGGCAAATGCTGTGATGGGACAGAACACATCAGAATCAAATGGGAGTCTGTGAATGATATGTTCTATATATATATATATATATATATATATATATATATATATGCTGTGGTTGTTCAGTTGTGTCTGACTCTCCATGACTCTATAGACCTCAGCATTCCAGGCACATCTTGTGTCTGGTTGTGCAAATGCATAATGTTTTTGTGACAAAGATACTGGAGTGGGTTGTCAGTCCCTTCTCCAGTGGTCAGTGATTTGTCTGACCTATCTGCTATGAGCTGCCCATGGATGATCCTACATAGTTTAGCTCACAGCTTCATTTAGGTAGACAAGCCCCTTCACCCCAAAAAGTTAATGATCCAGAAGGGCTGATTTATATTATGGTCTCCTAAAAGGCTAAATACTGACAGACATGTGCCTCATATCCACTGAGTCTAAGGAAATCAGTAGTCCTTTTGCTGTGCAAATGAAACTTTCCTGGTGTTTTGAACCTGATCTGTTCCTAGGCACATATTCCATGTAATATGCTAAATGATTTCTTCTTTGTAATGGCACTAATAAGCAACGTTTTTAAAAAGCAAAAAGAGCAAAGATTGAAGCTTCTTAAAATCTCAAATTATAATGGTCCTTTCTATATCACAAAAGAACTTAAAAAACAAATTTCCAACATATAACATCAATAAACCCACTTCCACAAAAGTATGGAACCATCTAACATCGATAAGCTAGAAATGTTATTAGAACATTGGAACAAATGCTGGGTTTTTGTGTCGTCTCTAATATCATTTTTATTGTATACCTTGCAGCATCCTTCCCTTCCTCCTTATTTCTCCTCTGTACCTTACTTTCCCACACCAAATATAAATAGTAAAAAGGTACTTAAATAGTAGTTTTTGCTCAAATATGTCTTGTTGCCCTTCACCATTCTATACTGTGAGCTATATTTGGAAATCATTACATACACATTAGTATTATAACTTTACCTCATCATGTAGCATGAAACAATAAAGTCATGTGCATCTAGATAATACTCAAATTAACAATTATCAATGTACTGCTTTTCAAATTACAGAAGCAAAGATATCTAAACTGGAGAGATTTATTTTTAAAATTTTATGAACATACCCAACTCAATATATAATGTATATACAATATATATGAAGGTTTATCTTGCCGACTTACATGTGAAATTCCAGTCTGAGAGGAAAAACCAAAAATAGGGTAGTATACATTTAGTAAACATTTCAGGAGACACTAGAAAAATGAAACAAATATATGTTAACATTTGAAAACAATTACATATTGGTAATTTCTATTGGTAATAACTTTGGGTTAGACTACGGAAATTTAGGTACAGGGAGTGCAGAATTATTAGGCAAATGAGTATTTTGACCACATCATCCTCTTTATGCATGTTGTCTTACTCCAAGCTGTATAGGCTCGAAAGCCTACTACCAATTAAGCATATTAGGTGATGTGCATCTCTGTAATGAGAAGGGGTATGGTCTAATGACATCAACACCCTATATCAGGTGTGCATAATTATTAGGCAACTTCCTTTCCTATGGCAAAATGGGTCAAAAGAAGGACTTGACAGGCTCAGAAAAGTCAAAAATAGTGACATATCTTGCAGAGGGATGCAGCACTCTTGCTGCCACGATGCCACTTGCCACCAGTTTGGCCATATTTCAGAGCTGCAACATCACTGGAGTGCCCAAAAGCACAAGGTGTGCAATACTCAGAGACATGGCCAAGGTAAGAAAGGCTGAAAGACGACCACCACTGAACAAGACACACAAGCTGAAACGTCAAGACTGGGCCAAGAAATATCTCAAGACTGATTTTTCTAAGGTTTTATGGACTGATGAAATGAGAGTGAGTCTTGATGGGCCAGATGGATGGTCCCGTGGCTGCATTGGTAAAGGGCAGAGAGCTCCAGTCCGACTCAGACGCCAGCAAGGTGGAGTACTGGTTTGGGATGGTATCATCAAAGATAAGCTTGTGGGGCCTTTTCGGGTTGAGGATGAGGATACTGATAGTTCCTGGAAGACACCTTCTTCAATCAGTGGTACTGGAAGAAGTCTGCATCCTTCAAGAAAAACATCATTTTCATGCAGTACAATGCTCCATCACACGCGTCCAAGTACTCCACAGCGTGGCTGGCAAGAAAGGGTATAAAATAAGAAAATCTAATGACATGGCCTCCTTGTTCACCTGATCTGAACCCCATTGAGAACCTGTGGTCCATCATCAAATGTGAAATTTACAAGGAGGGAAAACAGTACACCTCTCTGAACAGTGTCTGGGAGGCTGTGGTTGCTGCTGCACGCAATGTTGATGGTGAACAGATCAAAACACTGACAGAATCCATGGATGGCAGGCTTTTGAGTGTCCTTGCAAAGAAAGGTGGCTATATTGGTCACTGATTTGTTTTTGTTTTGTTTTTGAATGTCAGAAATGTATATTTGTGAATGTTGAGATGTTATATTGGTTTCACTGGTAAAAATAAATATTTGAAATGGGTATATATTTGTTTTTTGTTAAGTTGCCTAATAATTATGCACAGTAATAGTCACCTGCACACACAGATATCCCCCTAAAATAGCTAAAACTAAAAACAAACTAAAAACTACTTCCAAAAATATTCAGCTTTGATATTAATGAGTTTTTTGGGTTCATTGAGAACATGGTTGTTGTTCAATAATAAAATTAATCCTCAAAAATACAACTTGCCTAATAATTCTGCACTCCCTGTATAATAACACAGTGACACATACCAATCAAGCTTACATGAAAGATGTTATTGTATATATTGTCATTCAATACTATATTAAGAAAGAAGCTCCACAGAGTATGTCAGATTTAAGAACTATATACTATACCAATTAAATCTATCAATCACATGTGTACAGCTTGCATCTTAAGTGACTGGAACATGAGACATGTGTACTAAACTGTGAACTGTTGCAGAACTCTTAGAGCCTCATTCAATTCGGGCCTCCCAACTCAATCGCAGACAGCCAAATGCCTGCAATTTGCGGGTTCCCGTTGCTGTATTTTTGCAATGCTATTCAATTGGCTGTGGCTGAAAGTTAGGGGTCGATAGTGGAAATCGGAAACCATTGCCATCGGACACAGCATTTCCAGGCTTGAACATGTTACGGGAGCAAGCCCATAACTCCCAATGCAGAAACAGTCATTGGAAACAGAGATCGTCATCATGACCAACCTCCAAGCCCATAACTCGTAAGTGAAGGCCATAGGACTTTGAAATCCAACCTCCATTTTTCAAAGTCCTACAGCCTTCAACCTCCAAGCCCATAGGACTTTGCAAAATGGAAGTTGTATTTCAAAGTCCTACGGGCTTTGAGGTTGAAGCCCATAGGACTTCACATTGATTGCCGTGATCGATATAACATGAAGATTGAACATGAAAAAAGTAATGGAGAATGTTGTGCTATTAATTTGAAGACCTAACATCACTTTCACTCTTAATAAAAGTACAGTATTGCTATTTTATTTGCTTTTAAAGTGCTCCGATTTGCGAGACCTCCTTGGTACCATTAACCTGTGGTTAGAAATTTGCCATTTGCGGGCTTGACGTAGTGGTTAGCAAGGGGGAATCAGAGCAATTGAATAGCGATTTGGGATTCTTGCGGCCTTGAAAGATCAAAGGCTTGGAGGGAATTAACTTGTGATTTGACAAATCGCAATGAATTGCAGCTTGGAGCACGTAACTCGATTGGAGACAGCAAACGTAGGCCAACTGAATAGCAAAATAACTTGATGCCTACACTTGCGAGCTTGGATCCCCCGAACTGCTCAATTGAATGAGGGTCTTAATATCTCCAATCATATTTTAAAAGACCCCTGTATGATGTTTGAAAATGTTGAGTCTAATTAAGAGAATAATAAGGCAGGAAAAATGTAATAAAGCATGAGAGAGGTGTTTGTATTTTTACTTGACAGAGTGTGTATTTATTGTAATTTTTGTCTTATGTGGGGCAAGTATAAATTCCAAATATTCCAGTGATTTAATGAATCACTCACTTCTTGCCCTCTGCCAACCTTCAGTTTCCAATGCAGCTGTTTTTGAGTTGGATCTCTTTTCCCTTTGACGTGACAGATTGCTTTTCTAATAAATATTTGCTCTTGTAGTGAATATCCCATACTTTTGTACAGTTAACACAATCAGTAATCAGCAATGCATAGGTTGTTTTGCTGCTTATAATTTATGATCCCACAGCAGAAAGGGTGATTATTAAACATGGAGCCAATTTGCTCTAAAACATATTAGTGAAATAAGGTTTCTTGCATAATCCATGAAAAAGAACAAGTAACCCAATGTAAATATTTTATATAACCATAGTAGTTGACACTAAGCCCAGAAACTTGACTGCATGCCCCCCTAGTCCTACTAATAACAATCAGTTAATATCACATTACAAGCTCAGAGGAACGGTCTGGTAAAAAAAGAGGTAAAAAACGAAAACAAGTTTCTTTCTATGCAAGAATCCAATAAGATTGAAAGATTGAGCAGAGGTACTTTTCAACTGGAGGCCCACAAGCATAAACCAACTGTAACTTTGTGTACTGTGATGCAAAACAGGGAACAAGTAGCCACATAAAAATTCAATAGACTAGAATAACAATGACAAGAAAGTCACATAAAGAAAGAAACCATTCATGATTCCTTTGACTAAATAATAAAAAGAGCATTACAGAAAATAAGAGCCGGCTGAAAGTATGTACAGTTTGTGTGTGTCAGAATGCTTGGTCGGCATATACAAATTATTCTTGGAGCTCTCCTTTAGAATTTGTCTTGAGAATTCAATTTCTGCAGACAAGAATAGTGGAACTGCTGCAGAGGCTGTACTTTTAACTAATAAACCATGTTTGCTGTGAGGTGATGCTGTACTTGCAAAATGGTCTTCCAGATTCCAAGTGAAGAACACTTTAAAGTAATTGGAGTATTTCTGATACTGTTATGTGCTTTGTTGGCTGTGGAGAAAAGTAAGGTACCGTATGTTCACAGGCACTGGCCATTTGGATGCATGAGGCTGATTCAATTGCAAGCCTGCCTCTCACAGGACCAAGGCTGTATTTCTGCGGGTATGCTGTGGGCTCTCATTCGTCTCCGATTCCGGAGCTATTCAATTGATCAAGCCCACAAGTTACTAGCCAAAAGACGACTCCGTAAACCCTGCATTGGTTTGTAGTGGTTCAGGGAGGTACATGATCATTTAAGCAAGCCCGTAATCTCCCATTTCGAATCAGTCAATAAAAAATGAGACTGTCATTATTACGTAAAACATGGAGGTTACATGTCAATCAATTAGGTTCGGGGGTACGATATGCGATCAGGCTTGCAAACCCAAACAAAATACAGAATTATGAATGAAAAGAATGCCAATATTGTTCTAGTCCATGTGGGTGGCCTGATATGTATTAACTCATTGATACCCGAGATTGATTTAACCCCGACATGACACATAAAAATACATTTTATTTACTGCCGATTTGCAAGCTTGAGACTGTTGCACAATTAATTCTAACGCCTTTATCGCTTACCCAATTATTTACAGTGTGGTATTGATTTTCTATTACATTTAAAGTGCCACGAATAGGTGTTTAACCCCCATGCGGGTACTCTCTAGCACTCGTAGGATTTTTTCCTTCTTTTGCCATTTACAGGTGTGAAACCATTTGCTGCTTTGGGGAATTGGAGCAATTGAATAGCGATTTGCGATCTTAGCTATCGGAAGTCTTGCGGAATTGAAAGATCAAAGGCTTCAGGAGGTTGTAAGTTACGGTTTCAACCATCGCAAAGTTTTCAAGGCTGTAACCCATAACCTGTTTGGAGCTCGCAAAAAGACACCAATTGAATAGCAAATTAACTTGCGCCCTCACTTACGGGTTACAGTAACCGCTCAATTGAAACAAGCTCTAATAGGTAAGGTAAACTCCCACATAAAGTAAAAAAAAAAATTAGGGAATTCTTTAGCTACATGCATGACAGAAACATTAACCTCTAAAACAATTGATTTGAGATGTAAAGTAAAACTACTGATTTTATTGAACAAAAAATTTGCTAAATAAACAGCTCAGTAGCAGGAATGATGTTTCCTTGCCTGAATCTGAGAATAAACCCCTAAAGTAATGAAGAGGAATTGGTTAGTGCTCTACAGAGCAAAATGTAAAGCATATTCTAGCTCCCATAGCTCTTATAGTAAGTGCACCTCTTCACCAGATAATGCCTGTGTTTGCTGAGGTTGGTAGGAAAATGGACAGTCGCAATAACAGAGGGATAAAGAAAGTAACAATAAAAAAACACACTCCTCCACCACTTCTCACTTCCTCCTTCTCTACTCCACCACTCCCCAGGGCCACCCCTCTCTCCTCTCTCTCCTCCTCGCCTCTCCTCTCCTCCTCCTTCCCGCCTCTCTACTCCTCTCCCCTCCATTCTCCTCCCTCCATTTAAATCCTAAAAACAATATAACAATAAATAAAAATAAGTGTTACTGTATATATATTATGCGGGGGAGTGTGTTTCATGTGTATTTATTAACGGTTGGGGGCTAGGGTGTGGGGGATGGGATGGGGGGTGTATGGAGTGACCTAGCTCTATGTGTATCTATGTGTGTTATTTAATATATGTGTATTTGTATTATGTGTAATCTGTAAATATGTGTAATCAAAGTGTAAGATTGTAATTAGAATAATATAAAACCGGAAAATACTGCTCTAATAAATCGCCTACTCTCTCTCTATAACTGCTCAAACCACCAACTCTGGGACCTGCGTGCTACTTCGGAAGAATCTACAACACAGTCAAAGCATGGGCGGGTGGAACGCAACTTTGTAATCTCTCTATGTCAATCATCTTCGGCTAGCCCGCTTTCTATTGGCTGAAAGGCCTGCATCGAACTCCGTAATTACGGGATTGGATTGTAACTGTGGACAGCTTTTATTCCAGCCCACTAACAGCTTGTGGGTGGGGTAAGGGTTTACGGTCTTGAATCTTTGGCCTGTGACTTGCGGCCTTGTTCAATTGAATAGCTCTGTAATTGTAGCAGAGTTCAAGCCCGCAGCAAGCTTGCTGACATACGGCCTGTACACCGCAAGTAGCGGCCTTGCAATTTAATGAGGCTTCATATATCCAGATTCAAATGATAAGTAACAAAATATGTACATAAACATAACATACAGAACTATCACAGAATTTTCCATTAAAATATTTTCACCACACAGCTTAATCCATTTGATGCATCAGCTTTTTGCATATTGCTTCAGTTACATGGACATCTGAAAATCAATATGTATTTAGAGAAATTGAGCCATAGGGGCCAAGGCTGAACTTAAATCCCTTGTTTACTTCTCCCCACACTATTCTGCTATGTAAACTTTAAATTATATATTCAAAATTATATATATAAAAATACTATTGTATCCATCTACATCTCTTAACACTACCTTTTCTCTTACTAAGTTATTTATTGTACTCAAGTTTTAATTCATACTAAATCATGCCCCCAAAAAAGTCTCTTTGCACTCTTCACCAAGATAATGATGTCTTAGCATGCTGCTGTATATGTCCTATTTAGAAAGGACATTTATTAAAGAATGTTATTATTGGTCTGCATTTCTCTTTGTGGGTAAAGCCATATAGTATCCAATCATGTGAAAGCAATAGAATGTATTCTTGAAGAATAAAATATTTCCAATCACATTTGCTATGTTTCCTATCAATGTTCTTGGCCAAACTATTACTTTTTTACACTGTTTTTATTTTATGTAATCTAACGCATGTTGCTTATATCAGATACACACATTACATTGATTCATTCTATACACAAACAAACTTATTTCATTTATAAATAAAACTTGTTTTCCACAGCCCCAGTACTGTTTGCTTAGGCACAGTGAACCTCTCAATAGAAACATTGCATTTGGATATAGCTTTTAACCCTTTACTAACCTTCAAGCCAGCATCAGCTCAATGCAGAGATCTTACACAGCAAGCAGTGTCTGGCTCCTCCTACTGCCTGCTGCACAGGACTACACATTCCATGGTACCTGCCTGCACAAGCTGCTATTATAGATTGCTACAATGTACTAAAACGTATCACTGCCTGAGAACCACAGTTAAACCACAAGTTACTGGTACCAAGGAGGTCTCGCAAAGAACTTAATGACATGTCCGGAGCACTTTAAAAGCAAATAAAATATCAATACTGTACTTTTATTAAACGTGAAAGTGATGTTAGGTCTTAGAATTAATAGCACAACATTCTCATGCTCACAAATCGGGCCAAAAAAATATTTGATTTCATGTTTAATTTCCGTGTTATATCGATCCTGGCAATCAATGTGTTAATACATATAATGGAAATTGCATGTGATAGAATATCATATTTACAGCTTTATCAGTATTGCATTATATCTGGAATGTGGGTCTGATCGTAACGAATAATTCAAGGACGTCGGACTTCAATGAAAAATGGAGTTTGGATTTCAAAGTCCTACGGGCTTGAACCACGAGTCACGATCGGACCCACATTCCATTGTCTGTTTCTAACTGGGAGTTACGGCCTTGCGTCATCGATCATGTTCAAGCTTGCATATACTATTTTCAATAGTATGGTTTTAGATGTGCGCTATCGGACCGGGACTTGCAGGCCCGGCCAATTAAATAGCACCATAAGTTGCGGCCGCTGTGGGCCTGTAGGAGGCCCGCAGACTTTTGTCCTATACCTCCATAACTTGCGCTTCCGAATTGAATGAGGCTCACTATGTCTACCTAACCTTCTTTCTTGTAAGTCCCCCAGGCCTCACCTCTACTCTCTGCTGGCAAACTTCAGGTCACCCCATAACTTTGACCCTATTCCCCGATGATTAAGGTGATATGATTTATTATATTCCTAGGGAAAACCTGTCATTTTCATACTAAACATGATATGGGGAATCTCATACTTAACAATACATGCATAAGCCATGTATGCTATATACCACAGGCAACATTAGCCACCCCATGCCAACAGGTAAAACCAGCTCACGTTAGTAAAAGGCCTCTCAATAGTCCAACACTCCCCAAAATTGCAATGGGCCCTCCTGAACAGGACAGTCAGGAACTTTGTATGTTTTATATATTTTGTTAATTGTTAATGTAATCGATTTTAGAGTTGGACGTTTTTCAGGGGATATGCAATAAACTAGTGGGGGGGGGGGTTAAACTGACATAGGGACCGATTCAATTGCCCTATTCGGAAATTTAGTCACACTTAAAATCACTCCTAATATTGCTACATATTCAGCAAATTTTACTTATTGGCACTAATGAATTCTTAAGTCAATAGAATGCACATAAACATTTAAAAAAAAAAACACTGGAAGCCAAATTTATGAGTTCAAGGCATTTGCAAGTAGCTATTTGAATATGGCCCATAAAATCTTAGTATTCTGCAAGAAAATTGCATCAAATTCACATAATCATTACCCTAGAAAACCATGAAACATTCTATGGAAAGAAAAACTTTAAACTCCTACACCATAAAGATAGCTATCATCATATAATACTCTTAAAATTCTGTAAACTCATCAAACGACTCTACCATACAAATAAGGAACATCATACCATTCTACTACTGCTCTTCCTTGACCATATAAGCCTGTCATATGGCAAATCTGTTCCAGCCCTAGAACTCTACCCTGACTGTACCAACCCATCACACCTTGTAGAAACCCATAATAACACTCTAGGTTAACTGTTGAAATGTTGCATGCTACTCTAGCACTGTCAAAGGAAACCATCATACCCAATGCCAGAAATATAGACACCCATCTAACATTATATCAAAGCTCTACAAACACATCAACAAAGAAATACATTCTACCACTACCAAAGGAAAACATCATAAAATTTAACAGAGCAATACAAACTCATCACACCACTATGCCATGAGAATATAATTAATTCATACTACTCTACCACACTCATAGAAATCTGACATACCACTGTACCATAACTCAAAACTCGTCATACCACTGTACCACAATGATAGGAAACCATCAAAGTTTAATAAAGTAAAAATAGACACCCATCATATCATTCTTGACAGCCCTATAAACACATCATACAACTCTACCATCTCCTAAGAAACCCATCATACCATTCTACTATGGCAATAAAAATCTATCATACTCCTTTACCATGCCCTTAGAAGTCATAACTATAGAAACTACAATCACTATAAAAACCCTTCATGCCACACTGCAAGAGCCATAGAAGCCATCACACAACTTTATTTCCTTATTTCTCTCTCTCCTCCCTTTCTCACACCTTTCCTCTCAACCTCACCTCTCTACCTTCAAACACATCAATGGGTAGCACTCTTGAGGGCGGGGGAGAGGTGTAAGACACCCAGGGGAGACTGAGGGGGCCCAGTAGAAGGGGAAAAGGAGAAATAAAAATAAAATTAGACTGCTCTAGCCTCCCCAAAGCAGGGCCTGGTGTATTGCACCACCTGCACCAGTGGTAGCTCCGCCCATGGGTATTATGTCTGCTACTGATGCTGACATATTTGACTACCAAAAACTGGAAGTATTCCAGGAAACTCGCTGGAAAGCAAGAACACTTCATGTACTACCACACAGATAGAAATAAACAACTAAGAATAAATACGTTATTGAAACAGTGATCGTCAGAGATGACCTCATAACTTTGCTTACCATTTGCAGATTATAGAGTAATATCTGCACCTGCTGGGTAAACTCACTAAAAAACATTATGATGGTTTCTGTATTAACCTTAACATAATGGAGAAGGAAGACACACCTAATGGATGTCCCGATATAGAAACAATTTTTACAGTCAAATGAATACTAAGAACTGGTGCCAGTTCACAAACATATAATTTGTGAAGTTGAATTATACTAAATTAATTTGCACAGCTACTTCCTTTCTCATTCTGAGTGAAGCAGAAATTTATGACGGTAAAATGAATGTCAAGTGCTGACATCTCAATGAACCATTGCTTGCTGTTAAGTGGCTTGTGTTGGTTTTGAAATGAAAAAAGTTAATGAAATGGTATAGTTATTAATGTATTTGTTAGAATGCATAAGAATCCCTCTGTACTCCTCGTATAGAGTCAAATTACTGTTTTCAAGCGTTACACTTGTTAGCTCAGAATTTAGGCAGAATTACTGTAAAGACGCTCTGATACTAAATAACGTGTGTAACTAATATAATATATTGCTATATTGTTGGCTATATAACCTTATCTTTTATTATTAAAAACACTTAAAGGGAAGTTTTGCCTAAACACAAGTTGCTCTTATATGAAAAGTGTATACTTATAAAAGTTCAAATACATATACTGTATAAACATGCTCTTGCCTTTAATATACCTCTACTTGTAGATATTAGATGATGCGAACTATGGAAGAACATAGATAAATGAAAGTAATTGTAGAACTCAGCTGCAGTTTGATTGGTTCTTGGACTGGCTCTTGAATTTTTCACCCATTTATTTCAGCATTCTAAGTGTCAGTGGAAAATATTTAACTTGAAATAGCAGCTTTCACTCTCCACAAATATGGAAGAGCAACTCACAAACACCTTTACTATTTTTATATAGATATTATTCTCTAGTAGTGTTATCTAACAAAAAAAAATGGGCTTTTAAGTGGAGCTTAACCTTTAATTGTTTTTAAAACAGTTTGGACAGGTATCCATGTACATATAGAATACTGGAACATGTTGTACTCATAATCTTATCTTCTAAAAATATATAAATGCACCAAGAGAACACTTAGCTCCAAATGAATGAGCTCATGTGGTTTGGCGTTGCAAGTTTAAAAGTGTGACACACACAGGAAACTGCAGCTACAACAAAAGTAACAATTACAGGTTCCCTACTCCCATCCTTCATCACAAGTAGACACTTCAGGGTGTTCACTTGTGCAGTGAGCTAAAACATAGGTCTAGAATTAAAGGGACATGGAAAGAATTCTGTTCTGTGTTGCATCAAAAAGCTGGTATCTGATCTTTTCTTTTTCAAATAAAGGCCTCAGAGCACAAAAACTTATGCAGAAGTTTAACTACTATTGGGTGCTTTCCTATGCCAATTACTGAGATCTATAGACTAAAGTATGCCCTCTGCATTTCCTAATAGTTTCACTTAATATTATATCATGCAACAGGTATTCCTTTAACAAAGAGACTGAAAAAACTACACAAGAAGTAAAGTTTGGAAATAGTTTGCTCATAATAATATTTACATTCCCTTTTTATGCATTAACTGATAAATTAAATATGTCTATGCCGCTGTAATAGTGTAAATCATGTCTAGTGTAACTGCTTGTTTACATATACATTACTTCATACAATGATTTATGTGATTTTAATATAATGTCTGGATGAGAACTTGAATATTTATTGCAATATATGAGTCCATACCCCTAGTGTTCTTAATGAAGTATTTCCTAATGTGAAAATAAAATATCTCCCAGCTGCAAAATAATATTTACTGAAATGTATTTACATTTTTTGCACAAGTTCCTACTTAAATGTTCCAGTAGTCATCTGCAAATAGTTTCCTTGGTATAACAAATAAAAATGCACAGTAGAAAAAGGAGCTGCTGTAATTACTAGTTTTACCTCTTTCTAATTAGTCTACATAACCACTCCTTTTATATTACTAGCTACTTGTCTGTCAAAATTGATGGGAATAAAATTGTAAGCCTGGCATTGCTGTTTTCTACCCAATGTGAGCACCGCCGGCGCTCATCGTGACCCCTGCGCTGAGGGCCTTTGGTGCTCATCGAGTGGCTCGCAATGAGCGCCTTTGTAGCTCATGGCGAGTCTCTCCCCCTGTCTACTTCCTCCCTTATGTCTCATTCCCCCCCTCCCTCCCTTGTGTCTCATTTTCCCCTCCTCTCCCTCCCTTGTGTATGCTTCCCCCCTCCTCACCCTCCCTTGTGTCTCAAAAAATAATATGATTAAATAATATTTTAGGACATTTATTTAAAATGAATAACCACACAGCAAAAAAAGAATATATGTGAATATTCCTAAAATAACTAACCCAGGTAACTTTTCTCATAGACTCCAGCAATGCAACAATAACCACCTATAATCTAATGATATCAATGTAATAGCCACATAACACTACTTAATACACGGCATAGGGATAGATTCTAGATCTAATATATCAAAGCAACAAAATTAATATCTTCAAATCAGTGCATCAGTGAGAGCAACAAAGGCCCTTCGTTTAGATACTAAGCTAATACACATATCTGCAATGCATAATCCCGGGATTACCATAATGCAGGATAACACAGATTCAAGCCAATACCTAAAGTGAATAGTGTACAAAAGAACTATAGGCTGTCACAGCCTCACATTGCTATATACCATATATGCCCCCATGGGCTGCCCATTAGGGAACCTAGCAGTTCAAATTGGTATATACTGTATATAAATATTACTTATCACTGGTCTGGCAAACAGAATCACACCTGATGGACCCTTTTCCTGTGAAGACAGCTTTCTTAATGGCTCTTCTCTTGCCAGGGATATTTGCATATATTATTTTTCTTTTTGTGACATGTTTATTTGCTTGAAATACATTTCCTAAAATATTTTGAATCATATTAGTATAACTGAGGTGTAAAGCACCTAAGGTAATTAAGAATCAATTTATTCAAATATGCATGAAAAATACCAAAATAAACATTAACAAACTCACCCTGATGTTTGCCAAATGTATTGAGTTTGCAAGCAGTTGATTTTGGGAGTTAACACCCGTTGATAACCCTGCTAAAATTTGCATAATATTCATAATTCATTTTAGCCAATCACAAGCAGCTAATACATTTTAATATATTGTAGCAATCTGTGATAGCAGCTTGTGCAGCAAGGAATCATCATGGGATGTGTAGTCCCCCGCAGAAGGAAGCAGCGCAGGAGTCAGACACTGCTCTGTAAGATCTCGCCATTGAGATGGCTTGATGGGTAGTTAAATGTTACAAAACATATCCAAATGCAGTGTTTCTACTGGGAGGTTCACTGTGCCTATGTCAGCAGCTCTGGGGGTGTGGAAAACACGTTATATTTTTAAATACAATAAATATGTATGTGTATGGAATGAATCAATGTAATGTGTGTTTCTGATATAAGTATAACTATTATATCTTTATACCTGAGCTTTTGGGGAATGTTTGTGTTTACCTGTTAATAAGTGTGCTACTTCAAATATAAGGCAGTATTTAGTAAGCTGCTACAGTGGGTTGCAAAGGGCTGCAAAAGCAATTATTTACTTAGGAAACAGAGCCCATTCAACACAATGGGAGGGATTTACTAAGCATCTCACGTGACTGAGAGAAGGTGAGAAAGTGACCCCTGGTGGACATTGCTGACCTGACCCTGCAATGGGAGGGACTGGGTGGTGTTAGGTGAGGGTGCCCAATGGTTTTAATGTGCTGGAAACAGTGCCCTCCCTCATTCACACTTCTTCCCTTACTTATAAAATCAGGTCTGCCCCCTGAGCGTCATCATAGATTTTAATCCTATCCCCCTTCGCTAAATTACAATATATATACATTTTATTTGACAGATGTATATCTATATCATTTCTATTATATTTCTCTTGTCACAGTCATAGCTGTTGTTTTGCTGGCAGAAGGTGGTTAGAAGAAGCATGAGAATTTGCTTGGTCCCATTAAGGCTTAAGTGCCATTGGGTCAACAAATGGATGCTTTGAGGGGCATGGCTGTTTAGCTCATAGTTACCAGTAAAACATGTTTGTGTTGAGTTGTCATGTTGACTACGTATTTTAGTATTTATTGTTACAATAAAGATAGTTGCTATTGGCTCTTTTTCCCAAATGTGTGTGAGTTTTACTAGATTGTTGGGAGGTTAACGTGACAACCATATTGACAGTCAGAGAATCTTGGTTGTGATCTCAATGTTTCACACAGGAAATAATGCATAGTGAATCAAGTAACTTAAGGGATGCAAATCAAGAGATGCTAAGTAAATTCCCCCATTGCTGCACATCACAGGCGCTGTTATACCTCTGCAAATATTCCTCATACTATGAGGTGTTTGAGAATGTTTGAGAATCTATCCATTTTATGTTTCTCTAAGAGGCAATGCACTAATTATGTTATAAATACCGGTGGTTCCCTGGTTAAAGGACGAGATCCATTCCTGAGAACATCCTTAAGTCAGATTTGTTATGTAAATCTAATGCCTTAATAATAATAATAATAATAATAATAATAATAATATAATGGCTCATATGTAATAACAACACAGTGTAATACTGTAAAAATAATAATAATAATAATACTCCTGTACTGTAATAATAAGTTACAGAAACTATAAACATAAAAAAAACACGTAACGAAAGCCTTGGGAGCCTGTTCTTAAGTAGGGGAAGTCTGGTCTTCTGGAACCGGGGACCGCCTGTCCAGGTATTCATTAACAATTCACCCTATAGTACATTAGGCCTAAGAGTATCATAGAGTTCTCTCAATCCTTTAGTACATAAAGTTCATAACTTATGCACGTGGGTGATGTAAACTGCTAAGAGCAATAACAATAGTGAAGTGGGGCAGAGCGAAATATGTTATTGTATTATGAACAAAAGAACCTGATACAAAGTATTCACTATTTTCAAACTGGATATATTTTTTAGTAAACCGTTCAGCAAAAGTTTACCTAACAAACTATAACAAAATCATATGAAAAAAAAAGTATTTGTAAACAAAATATGTGTAAAAAACGTACTTAAGAATATTTGTAACAAAATATAATGCTTAATAATAAATAAACTATCCACAAATGCTGGAATACATAGGGGGTACATGCATACAGGGTTATACCATCTAAGGTAAGAAGTATTGAAAAACTCAATTTTTTTTTTCCTTAGAATAACATAGGAACTGGAAAGATTCTCAAAGATTTTTCAAAAAACCTTTCTGTTCCTGAATCAAGTTTACTTTTTTTTTTTTTTGGTCATATAATTTTATCTAAATTAAACACTGTGTAGAGTCATGGGTAGTGATTGCAATAATTATTTGAACAATAACTATACTGACATACAAAGTATTGTAATACTCAGAATATATTTTAGGTAGAAGAATGATAATTCCTGAATTAATATTACAATTACTCTGAGAACTTTCTTTAGGAGCAACATAAAATTATGTTCAGTATTATTAAAAAAACATTTAAAATAACAAAGTGAAAAATGTAGAAACAAGACAGAGTAAAGTCATATGTTTAGTGTAGTGTGATAATCCTGCTGTAAATATTTCCAGGGTATATCCTAAGGCAGTGGTGGACGACTTGGTCTCACAAGGGCAGCCAACAGGTCAGGATTTCAATATCTCTCTGCATGAGCACAGGTGGATCAGTCAGAATGAGTAAAACTGAGTAACATAGGTGTGTTAAAGCAGAGAGAACCTGAGAACAAAAGCACAGAGAGACACAGAAATTGCTCATCACTGCTGTAAGGGCGGAGGTCCAAACAGTAGTAGAAGTAGCAGGAGAGTTATATTATAGGATCCAGCAGCAGGCACACAGGAGTGTGAGGAGTTACTGGAGATGCACTGAACATGCAGATAGAAGCACAAGGAAGAGAAAGCACATAGCACAAAGCACAGGTAGGTACGGCTTTTAATATTAATAAAATAATATTAACTCAAAATGCACTAAAAGTAGAAGCGGAATTCTGTTAATGCTTATCACAAATATTTAGTGCAGGTTTTTGAGAATATTGGAATCACAGTAGTTGCAACAAGGAAGCCAAAACCACTGACCTTATATGAAGAACATTTAATTCAGTTGTCTACTGCCTTGTCGTTTTCAGACTACTGTAACTTGCTGAATTAAGTGAAAAACAGGACACTTACACTCCCTGTTTAGGTAATGAGGCGGGGCTGACTTTGACCTAATTTACATATACAGCTCCAGACATGCAGATACAATTTCAGAGCATTACACCTTCCCACATACAGCTTGCGGAGATTACTGAATAGGCGTCCCATACAAATGCAAAATGTGCAGGAAAAACAGCTGAAACAAAGCAAATGAGACAGTAACAAGGTAAGACAGCTTCAGTAACATCTGTATTCTTGATGTGACATGTATTTTTTTATTCTCTTTCCTGTCAGCCTCTGAGTTGGTTTCGTAAGTATTCCTAATCATTATTTCTTCTTTCATTTTGTCCTTTTCTGCTACATTTTATCAATGTATTTTTCTTTTTTTATGTTGATTTATTTATAGACTGTCTCATACTGCCTAGGAAGCAAAAATACACACACACCAGACTTATTAAATTGTGATTCGGTAAATTTGGAACAGCTCTATTTTTTTTAGTTAGTGAACTTCTATGCATAAGCAAGGTCTTCACCAACTAAAAACCTCTGTAAATAAAATATGATGTGTGCTTAAATAGAGCCCTTTTAAATTTACCGAATTGCAATTTAATAAGGCTGACAATTTTTACTATTATTTAAAAATGTTAGTATTACACAAAAAAAAAAAGTTAAAGAAAAATGTTTGTTCAAACTTCTATGAAATAAATATATTTTTGGTTTGTTATAGAGCACATCATTTTTGTTTCTGAAAACAAAACAGTAATTTCAAGTTCTGAATATAGCAATTGTATTGGTGCAAATAAATGGTGACAGAAAGTATTCTTAGATGTCGTTGTTTGTGTTTTACTTTAAAAGATTTTTAAACTAGTTAAAGATTTCTAATAGTAGATTACTGTGAAAACACCATAGTTAGGGCCTCATTCAAATGCGATTTGGCCAATCGAATAGGGCTCTATATAAGCACACAGTATTTTTTTTTTACAGAAGTTTTTAGTTAGTGAGCTTCTATCCAAAAGCAAGGTCTTCACTACTCACTTCTGTAAAAAAAAATATGCTGTGTGCTTATATAGAGCCTTATTCAATTGGCCAAATCACATTTGAATGAGGCCCTTAGTCTCTCCCTAACAGTGACAAGGGGTAAAATTCACTAAGCTATTGCAAGGGCAGTGAAAGGGTGCCATGCTGATTTCACTCTTAGGAAATAGAGCACAGCAAAACATAGTGCAGCACATCAAAGCCATTGGATACTTTGTAAATCTCTGCCAAAAATTCCAACAGGAGCCATATGAAAAGGACTAGAAAATATGTTAAATACCAGATTTATGAAAACATTGTTGCTCCACTACATCTGTATGTATCAGCTGCTTTATATAGTTTACTAGCGACTTACCCGTCAAAAAATGACGGCCATGAAATCGTAAGTCAGGTAATGTTGTTTTATCCATTTTTTAGCGTGAGGACCTTCAGCGCTCATTGCGCGGCTGTTTTTTTTTTTTTCTTTGGTTTGTTATTACAGTTTTTTTTTTGTGTATATGTATTGTTGTATGGTAATGAAATAATTAATTAATTAATATACTTTACCTATTCTTAAGTAAATATATGCAGTAAGCATTGTGCTGAAGAGCTGACAATCTGTTTCTATGTTCCTGCAGCATCCACCATAGTTTTGCAGTTTTGCATGGTTCTGGAGGTCAGTTGTAAGTGTCAGCAATGTGTGCAGTGTGTAGTGTAAATGTGGTGCGTGCGCAAGGTAAAGCCATTAGTGTAGCTGTGTACTTCCGCATTAAGAAATGGTGCGAATGTGTATGTGTTACGCTGGTGTGTATGATTTTCCGTCCTTAGTAAAAGTGTGTCTTTACCTTGTATGGCTTTTTGGAAAAGCCGTCTGTGCTTGGTGCTGTTTTGCGTGTTTAGGGTCCTGTAGCCTCATTTTCGTTTTTTTCGGTGGCCATTTTTTTTCTCGCTTTGGGGATTTTTGTGTGTGTAAACTCGTGAATTTGGACTTAAATTGAGGTGTAACTTCCCTTGCAGAGGTCCTGGGTGCCCCCCCCCCCCCCCCCCTTGCTGTGGGTAAGCTTTTTATTATTTTTTTTGTGTGTATTTATTGTGTTTTGACTGTTTTCCGTTGTGCGTGGTTCGCCGTTAAGGTTGTATTTTTGCGAAGTCGGAATGTTTTTTTTTCTAATCCCCGCGTCTCATATTTTTGTCTGCTAAGTCCTTCGGTTCGTATTGTTGGTAAAGTGCCGCTTGTGTGGGTGTTTAACCTTGTGTGAGGCACCGTAGAGCGTCCACCTCCGTAAATGCTGCCCCTCGCAATTTGCGGCCTGCAATGAGCATTGCAGCCGATGTTAGAGCCTCCACCTCCGCAAATGCGGCCCCTCAATGAGCCTTTGGCTCATTGCAGCCGATTGTTAGAGCCTCCACCTTCCAGAAATGCGGACCCTCGAACTGCGTCACTCGCTATGCGAGCTTGCAAAGCGTGACGACGATTCGTAGTTTGACTATTATAATATGTGATATAAATACTGTACACGCATTGTCCATTACAACTCTTATTCCTTTGTTGGATGGAACCTATCTTGTTTTGTGTGCGCCTTTGAGGAAGCACACTGAGGATGACTCTAGGAACGCTGGTGCACTTGCGTCACCATCTAGTGGGAAAAAATAGGTAGTACACTCCAACCCTCTAACCCTAACCTTCTAACCCCCCAACCATCTAACCCTAAACCCCTAACCACTTACCGGGCGTAGTAGCTCATTGTCATGGTCGGCGGCGCGCTGTTTTAGTGAACAGAGGCGCACACAAAACAGGATAGGAGGGATAGGACAATTGGATGTTATTAGTATGCGATGGAGGAAGCATAATGTTTCTGTTTTTCTTTAAATGTGACATGTTGTATATTTTCACATTGTAATGCCAAGTAAGTAAGTCTGACTGCTCCTATTCCCCCTTCATCTCTCGCATTCTTCCTGTGAAGTATGTTTTCTTTTGTCATCATTTAGAGAAAATATTGTCCAAGGAATTTGCTGCTCATAAATATTATTTAATCTCTGTTGTGGTAGATTGCATAAATATTCCAGGGGCTGTGAATTGCTTTGCTGAGGTATTTGATATTCAGCATTGCAAAGTTTAGTGAATATGGGTTTGTGTTTCCTTTGTTTATTGTTTTATCAGTAGTTGCTATTTTCATTCACCCACTTAACCTATTGTGTATTTATGTTTGGAATTGTTTATAAAGAATTGCTTGTTCTTGAAAAAACAACATACTGGGTGGGAGCTGAATTGAAGCGAAATGGTTAATTTTAGGATCATCTAAATTGTTCCTAGGTAACATCTGTGTATAATAATAAACACAGCACAATGTGTAAAGTAAAGTTTATTTAGATCAAATGATATAGCAAACATCTAATTAATGTCACAACCCCTATACACATTGGCCACATGTACTAAGGTGAAAGCTCTTGGAGATGTCACATTTCAATAACTCCACACCAGAATAATGCTGGGGGGATACAGCTCATTATATACACAGGTCATAAAATAGCTTATTTATACATATATACAGACACAGAAACATCTGGGGGGATTGCCCCCACCACCCACAATTCCTACACCCATGCCTCTCACGTAAGTATGGACTATTCCTTGGCTGAAGTAAGAATTCCTGTATGACTCTATAACTATGGTTCTGATAATCAAATTGTTTGGAACATTTCCATGGCTCCCACAAAAACAATCCCATAATTCCCCTTAGCTCTCTAGCTCTAATGTGTGCTCACAGGTTGCCGAAAATGTATCCAAGGAAGACTCCAAATGTGAATCTTAGCAGTCTCTATGGTGTAAAGGGGATCAGGATCTTGAGCATTATTGAGATTTGGTTAAAGCATGTTGTCTAGAATTCCTGAATCTTATCGCAACTCCACCATACTGTATATTCATATACAATCCCATTGATCCACATTCTCGCCAGCAAAATTTTTGATCTTCTCTTCTGGAGATTTGAGGGAGTTTGGTTGGTACTATATACCATCTACTAATACATTGAAAGCATATTTCTTTATAAGATGCATATTTTTATAAATCTGTCTGTATATGCTAATGCTCCAAACCAAGTCTCTTCAGACCATGAGGTTTGTAAATCTTTTTCCCAACATTTCATCTTGCAGGATTTTTTTCCTTCTAGATTTCCCATCAGGATATTGAAACATTTAGAAACAACGAGCAAGATTCAATTGAGCAAACATAAGGTACTAAGCGAGGCCATAAGCTAATTTGCTATTCAATTGGCATCTTTTTGCGGGCTCCAAACGGTTTACGGGTTACGGCCTTGAAAACCTTGTGGTTGTTAAACCCGGACTTATATGGAAGCCTTTAATTTTTCCCGATCAGATCCGAAAAAACGCAAATCGCTATTCAATTGCTACAATTCCCCAAGCCCGCAAGTGTTTACACACCCATAAATGGCAAATGTAGGAGCAAATCCTATGAGTGCTAGAGAGGACCCGCAAGTGGGTTTAACCCCTGTCCGCAGCACTGTACATGCAAAAAAACATTTGCACTGTAAATGACGAGGAAAGTGATGAAAGACATTAGAATTAATTGCACAACAGTCTTAAGCTCGCAAATCGCCAATAAAAAATCATATTTTTTCATGTCGGTGTTATTTCGATCTCGGGAATCAATGAGTTAATACATATCAGGCCACCCATAATGACTAGAACAATATTTCCATTCATATTTATTGTTTTGTGTTTTGCGGTTTTGCGAATCTGATCGCATATCGGACCCTTAAATGCTAATTGATTGACATG
>CM050167.1:223221630-223363969 GCA_027410445.1 Discoglossus pictus
GTTTTTAAAGACTTCCTGATACACATTTATCCTGCATTTGACTTACTGGTAATACAGGTAGAATAGGATTGCTCATTATACAAATATCACCTCTAAGGTGTGTAATGACTTGTTCAGAGAAGAGATATGCTAGTTTAACCAGTTGTCACTCAAAAGTGTGGATAAAGGGAACAAGGCTGATATTATCTTGATCACTAGACTAAAGAGCAGACATAAACAAACTGAACATTACATTAATATTTAAACATGTTCTTTATTTTTAATACAACGGCAACATAGAAGAAATTTTGTTTCATATCTCATAACTTCTCTGATATACTGTACATTGTATTTATTTTCAAATCCTTTTCTAGTCTTTTTATCTGAAATACTTCTCCCATGAACTTTGTTTTATGCCTAATGTACAGTATTTATACCCCTGCTTTCTTCTGATCCGATAGATTAAAATGTATACCGATATTTTTCATGGAGTATATGTATTATATCAAATAGTTTAATTAAATGCAAATGTGGAATAAAGTTCACCACTTGGTATGGTGAAGCTTGACATGCTTTTGTATGTAATCTTTTCTTATTATCCATCTTTATTCAGACGTTTCCAACCTTTGGCTTAAAAACCACTAGAGAGGACTTCATGGCTTCATCCAGGAAGTACCTAGTTTGTATATCTTAAAAACAGCACATTACTCTTGTAAATCAACATGCACAAAAACACTAAGTTGTCCATGAATTTCCCTGATAACATTCAATTTTAGTAAACACTTTTGTAATGCATTCTCCTTATGCATCTGATATATTACTGCTGGCATTTTAACTTTGAGATGGACTTATGGAAGTCCTTGGCATTGGCTGAATACCAATTAAAGAAAGGGTCAGATAGCACTGAGATGCTATGTGCTGAGAAGAGAGGTGTATGATGGTCTGGACACTCAGATGTTCACAGTAGATTACCTGAAAGGAGCTCTACTTACATACACAGAATATCTATACAGGAAGGATGTTAACAACATTGATAACGTCAATAGTTTGTCTGATTAGCCAGATATCTTGGAGAGTAAAGTGAGATGGACAGTTGGAAGCCATGAGGATAACAAGACTGCAGGAGTTAAGGGAATACCAGCTGAACTGTTCAAAATTCAAGAAGATGATGCTGTGAAAGTGCTGCTAGCCTTATGCTGACAAATTTGGAAAAGTCAACAATAGCCAGTAGACTGGAAAAAGCCAGTCTATGTACCAATCTCTAAAAGGCAATGTCAAAGAGTGCTCCAATTATCTAACATTTGGACTCATTTCACATGCCAGCAAGGTGATGCTTAAGATTCTGCAAGCTTGGTTCCAACAATGTATGGACTGAGGACTACCAGATGTGCAAGGCAGATTTATCAGAGGCACAAGAGATCAAATTAACAATATCTGCTGGATAATAGAGAAAGCAAGAGAGATCGAGAAAAAAACATTTACTTCTGCTTCATAGACTATTCTAAAGCCTTTTACTGGTTGCATCATAACAAAATGTGGCAAGCTCTTAAAGAGATGGGGATACCAGACCATCTCACTCACCTCCTGAGGAATCTGTATGTGGATCAAGAAACAACCGAACAGTGAGAACTGAACATGGAACAAACAGTTCAAGATAGGGACAGCAGAGAGATAAGGATGTGCATTGCCAGACTGGAGACCCAAAGCCGGAATCAATATTGATGGAGAAATATAAACAGCCTAAGATACACAGAAAATACTACTCTGATGGATGAAAACGAGAAGGGACAAAAGGACTTATTGGGAATGAAAGAAGAGTGTGCATGCTGCTCAACGTTAAAAAGACAAACAGCAGTCTCAACTCCTGGCATATAGATGGCAAAGAAGTGGAGGCAGTGACAGATTTTATTTTACTGAACTCCAAGATCTCTGCAGATGGTGACTGCAGCCTTGAAATTAAAAGAGGTTTGCTTCTGAAGAGAAAGCTATGGCAACTCTAAATAAGCAATTACAAAGTAAAGATATATCACTATCAACAAAGGTCTGCATAGTTAAAACCATGCTATTCCCAGTAGTAACATACAGATGTGAGATCTGAACCAAAAAGAAGGCTGAGCTCCATAAAATTGATGCCTTTGAATTGTGGTGTTGGAGAAAATTGCTTAGAGTTCCTTGGATTGTAAGGAGATCTAATCCATCCATACTACAGGAAATCCAGCCAAACTGTTAACTGGAAAATATATAATGAGGTTAAATAAATAAATATTTTGGCCATATCATGAGTAGACAGGATTCCATAGAGAAGACTCTGATGCCGTGAAAGACTGAAGAAACACAAAGAACGGGACAGCAGAGGCAGAGATGGAAAGATGCAGTCATTGAACTAATGAACATGAGCTTGAGGGAGCTCAGAGGGGCAGTGGCTGAAAAATGTGCCTTGTGCGATGGAGAGACTGAACGACTAAACAACAACATCTTTTCCAACAAAATAACACAGTTTCAGTGTCTGAAATGCTGGGCTACATGGCCTAATTGGCCAAATAAAATTTAAATTTACCTGCTAGTGTGTTGAGCCTGACTGGTGCATGTACCTGAGGAGAGAACAATTTGAGAAGGCCGTGACTAGAATGACTGCAGAGTGCCTGACTTTAAGTTTTATAGTGTAGTCTGTGTTGTATGTTCTGCCCAAGAGAAAAACAAACTTACTAATGTTGGCAATATCTGTGAGAAAAAGCAGAGTCCAGTTTAGAGGAGTCTGCAGCTAGTACCAACAGTGAGCTACATAGCGAGCACCGTATGGGTTGGAGCTTTTGGTATTCCCCTAATTCATAGAACAACACAGTACAGCTTCCACAATCCAGAGTGTCTCTTGAGAAAAGCAATTTCCTTTATTTGCTATAAAAGTATATTCATTGTTTACTTTCATTCTTCAATGAGACACATTATTAAGTTATATTTACTCCTGCACAGCAGATTCAAAAGCTTGGGTTTGGTGCAGCTTCATTATATTAAATAACCCCTAGCTAAAAATGCCTCTAAATTCCTTAATTCAGCAATACTTTTAAAGAGAATATAGTAAACTTCGGGATCACAGTTTCACCATATCGGACATTTCTCGTTTTGAACACCTAATTATCTGTTTTCTGTCTCCTTTTCTTATCATCTACCACCAACAGTGGTCCAATTTTTCATCCATTCTCCTATTGCCTCACTCTCCATTCTATGCAACTTCAATCTCCCTACCATTAACTATCTTTATTTCTACCACTTATTGAGACCTTAGACCTGCTTTCACTACTATCTTCACCTACCCACCACCCTGGAAGCAATCTTGAACACATACTTCTTGCTGCAGATTATTTTCATTCACATCAGTTAATTGCAAAACCTTAGCTCATCTCTTCCTTTCCCTCATTCTCACCATTCCAGCTCCAGTTGCCCTACCTCTACCTGTTTCAGATTCGAGATCCAATCTATTATCTCTTACATGTTCACACCTTTCTACAATCTCTATTGAGATAGTGGTTACACCAAGATAAGTAGGAAGAGTGGTGAAATTTGTGTTATTTTTCTCCCTGAATTATGTAATCTCTTCTTTCATTCACCCCATCATGCAAGCTTCATTAACTATGGCTGACTCCCTCAAAGCACAAACATGATTTTGGATGTCAACCTGATTGCCTCTTAAAGTCCTCTAATCTTCAACAACATAACTGCTCATATCAATTCCTTCTCTCAAACGTTCTGAATTATATCAAAACCAAAATAACTGATTATTAGCAGAACCACATCTGCGCTAGCTCCCCATCCATACAACTATTCTCAACACTAAACAACTGATTCCAATCCCCCAGTACTCTTCCCCCAGTGTCTTTTTAACGTTGATATCATGACAGTGCTCACTGCCTAGGGTCTCTCTTACTACTTCAATGAGAAGATCTCCAATATCTGTTCAGTATACTTAATACAATGTCCCTTCCACCACCTACAGTCAACTTTTTTTCCCATGCTGAGCTCTCCTAAATCCTCCTCCTCCTTGATCTGTCATTGTCTATTGATACCTCTGTTTTCTCCATCTACACATCAAGAATTGGAGCCCTCATATACTCATTTAATTTTGCTTATCATATTTGCTAACAACACCCAAACCTTTTTCTCTTCATTTTCTCTGACAGGTCTTCTGCCTCACAGCCCTCTAGTCTTGGATAGCATCATGCTTTCTTCTCATTAATTACTCTAAAATTCTTTACTTTCCATCTTATATCTCTCCTCATCTGAAACCCTATCATCTACTTATCCCCATTCTTTCTCACACTATACCCTGCAGCTTGAATCCTTGGCATCACTTTGATCACATACTATTGCTGTTGCTATTTCTATAATATTCACAATTTCAACCCTCTATTTTCTTATCAACAAAAAGGCAGATTCACTCACATATTTTCACTTGCCTGGACTACTACAACTCACTCCTTATTTGTCTTCCAGCCCATGTATTCATCCCATTCCAGCATATTCCCAATGTCTCTACACGTCTAATATTCAATCATCCCCACACAACCCACACCTCCACTCTTCTTTCCTTGCACACATAGTTACATAGTAATGTAGGTTGAAAAAAGACTTTAGTCCATCAAGTTCAACCTTTTTAGATCTCCTCTGATCTGCAATATGCAGATTTATTGTTAATTGATCCAGAGGAAGGCAAACAAAAAAAAACCCTGTGAAAATATGCCAATTTGCCAAATTCCTTCTTGATCCTAGATACTGGCAATCAGATTCACCCCTGGATCAATACTCTCTCTCTATTTATCCAGGATAGCCCATAATGCCCTTTTTATGTAAAAATATATAAAATCCCTTTTTAAAGTTATCTATCAAATCTGCTGTCACCACCTCCTTTGGTAGAGAATTCCACAGAATAACCACCCTTATTGTGAAGAACCCTTTTCTTTCTTTAAGGCGAAATCTTTTACTTCTAATCTCAAAGGATGTCCCCTTGTCAGCTGAAAACCTCTTGGCACAAAAAGTTCCCCTGACAAAGACTTGTATTGACCCTGGATATATTTATATAAGGTAATCATATATCCGCTTAGATGCCTTTTTCTAGAGTAAATAAGTTTAATTTGGTTAGTCTTTCTTCATAACTTAGCCCCTCTATTCCCTTTATTAGCATTGTTGCCCTTCTCTGTACTTTTTCCAGCTCTTAAATTTCCTTTTTATGTAGTGGTGCCCAAATTTGTACTCCATATTCCAAATGAGGGCTTTGTATAGTGGGAAAATGATATTTGCTTCCCTTGCTTCTATACCCTTCTTAATGCATGCTATTATTTTACTTGCCTTTGCAGATGCTGGTGGCCTTTAGCACTGTTACCTAGGTGGTTGTCCACAAGTACTCGCAAATCCCTTTCAATATCTGATACCCCTAGATTTGCTCCTTTAAGATTATAAATTGCATGGCTGTTTTTCCTTCCCAGATGCATAACTTTACATTTATGCATATTAAATCTCATCTGATTTAATTACCTTGCACAACTTTGTGTCATCAGCAAAAATGAAGACACCACACTCCAATCCCACTTCCAAGTCATTAATAAATATGTTAAAAAGGAGGGGACCTAATAATCAACCCTGATGAACCCCACTTACCACATTAGTCCAATCTGAGTATGTTCCATTTACAACAACCCTTTGCTTCCTGTCTTTTAGCCAGCTCTCAATCCATAAGCAAATATTTATGGCAATTCCTGTATCCCTTAGTTTGCTCAATAGTCTCCCATGTGGCACTTTGCAAAATCCAAATAGACTACATCCACTGAGTTGCCTTGATCCAAGTTCCTACTAACCTCCTCATGGAAACTAATTAGGTTTGTTTGGCATGACCTAATCCTGATTGAATAGACATATTATTGTATATTATCCTTTATTAACCCTTCTAAAAGCTTTCCCACTACCGAAGTGAGACTCACTGGTCTATAATTCCCCGGATTTGCTCTTGCTCCCTTCTTAAATGTAGGTATCACCTCTGCCTTTCTCCAGTCATCTGGTAAAGACCATGTGTTGAGTGAATCTTGAAACATTAGATATAATGGTTTTGCTATTACAGAGCCCAGTTCCTTCAGTACCCTTGGATGTATTCCATCAGGACCTGGGGCTTTATTAACATTATTTTTTCCAACCTCTTTTGGGTTTCTTCCTGCGTTAACCAATTATTTGGTGAAGGTAGTGTAGCCCCATTATGTTGCAGTGACCCAACCACTGGTACCTCCCTTGTGTATAACGAAGAAAATAACCTATTTAGCTCATCTGCCTTTTCCTGGTCACTAATTATCAGACGGCCTCTGTTACATTGTAATGTTCCTATAGCTTCCTTTCTGGTCTTCTTCCCATTAATATACTTCAAAAATATTTTAGGGTTAGTCTTACTCTCCTTTGCAACTAACTTTTCATTTTTAATTTTAGCCAGTCCAATAGCCATTTTGCAAGCCTTGTTGATTTCCTTGTATTTCCTAAAGCAGTGTCTGTTTGTATAATTTAAATGCCTGTTTTTTACTCCTCATCTTCATCTTTAATTCATTGTTAAGCCACATGGGTTGTGATTTACTCCTTCTACTTTTATTTCCACAATGGTATATTGTAAGTATAATTATTTAGTAAGGATTTAAATGTTGTCCATTTATGTTCAGTATTTTTACCTGTCAGTTCTCTGTTCCAGTCTACAAATTGTATTGCTGCCCTTAGACCATTAAAATATTTTAAAATTAAGAGTTTTTAATTCAATCTCAAATGAGACTGTGTTGTGATCACTGTTTCCCAAAGTTTGCCCTATTTCAACATTTGACACTATATCAATATTATTTGTGATGACTAAATCTAAGATAGCTTCATTTCTAGTAGGCTCTTGTATAACCTGGGCCAGATAATGATCTCTGAGTGTACTCAAGAACCTGCTCCCCTTAGCTGAACTACTTTTCTCATTTATCCAGTTTATTTCAGGGTTATTAAAATCTCCCATTATTAGAACCCATACTTAGCAGCATTTCCAATCTGTATCCATAATTGCATTTCCTCATTTTCAATTATGTTTGGGGGTTTATAGCATACTCCTACTAATATTCTTTTAGAATTTGCTGCTGTGCTATTTAACTCTACCCACAAACATTCAGCATTATCGCTAGTTTCACCATATATATCTTCTCTGACTATAGGCTTAAATTCAGGCTTAACATACAGACAAATCCCTCCTCCTCTTTTACCATTGCCCAAAATTTTCCTAAATAGGTTATAACCATCCAGATTAACAGTTCAGTCATGAGATTCATCCCACCACATTTCGGTAACGCCTATTAAATCCCATTTTTCATTATTTGCTAATAATTCTAACTCTCCCATTTTTCCTGGCAAGCTTCTGGCATTAGCAAGCATACACCTTATGTTATGAGTCTGTAGTTCTGAAGTGTCTGTCATTGTACTTGAGTTACTTAGCAATAACTCCCTATTGACTGTACTAACCCTCCCCTCATCTTCCTGTGTATTACCATTGCATTTTCGACTAACTCTTGCCTACAATTCCTTCCATGAGCTTGCCCCTCCATATCTTGCTTTGTTAATCGATCCCTATGCTATACTCCCTATGATCCAAATACCTTTCTAAAAAATGTAAATCCTGATCTTTCTGTGGAGCCCTCATGAGAGGTTTGCGAACCACTGCAATATAACAAAAGTGTTTTTGTTAAGCAGAATTTCAAATGTATTTTAATATTCCTTATGTATTCATGTTTAGGTGTTCGGTTCAACATGCATGGCAGTTCTTTTCCATTCTATCCACAACCCAGGACCCCATTTGTGTTTGACATCCGAAGCATTGAAATCGTTGTTTTTAGTGTGGTAACAGCATGTACTTTTATCATCATATTGCCTGGAATCAGGGGAAGATTGGTAAGGATATTTATTGTTTACAATGAAAATAAAGCTACATCTGAAAATACAAATAACTATTTTTTTTTGTTAATCTATAACTGTACTTTTAGATTCTAATACATTTCTTGCTGTAATTGCCGGATATTTTGCACATACCTAAACAAGTTAGAGAATGACTCTTTTAGACCCATTTACAATGGTATAGCTCACATTCAAGCACTCCACTGCTGACTTGAAGTAAACAATGCAAACTATAACAAGCACTTATACACATGAAGACACTGATGTATTGTTGCCAAACAAAAACTGAGGTTACCAGATCAGTGACAGAATTGGTGTCCATTCAAACCACTTAAATACTTTTGTGGTGCAAGTAACTATAGCTGATCAGGATTACCCACTAAAAGAACATGAAATACAACTGTTTTTAAGCATATGAAAGAGCAAGTTTTAAATATTACAAAAGTTGCTTTTTGCATGAAAAAAACATGTTAAACAAATAAAACTTGTTTAAATGTAATTGAAACTAACAGGAAATGCACAAGCCCTTTGCTTCCTGTCTTGTAAGTTCTTATTGTCTTACAGTGGTAATGCCCCAAAACTTTCTATCACATTTTTGTGCTCTGAGAGCTTATATTTTAAAAAAGAAAACATATTGTGTCACATTCTCAAATACACTTTTTCTGTAGCAAAAGATAAAGATATTTTCATGTTCCTTTTTTAAAATCTGTAGAATTAGCCCTCCTTTGATTGCTTCAACCTCATCAGGTAGCAACGTTAGCAACAATAAATGTACAACTTTGTGTGAAATCATTACAAATACAGTTAATTTAATATTTAGTGTTATAATAAATTGTAATATTGTTTACAGTTATAGATTCTCACTAAACCATATCTGAATTTCCAAAAAATTGAATTCTAGTCCCATACATTCAATATACACTTGGTGATTGAAAAGCCCCCATCTATACAGTGTTGGGCCTCTGTGCCTATTTATTTAATACTGACATGCATTTCATGTTTAATATGTTGATACCTTAGAATTGAGAGTCAGTCATTAAATATAAAGGCCAATGTCCTATTCTGAATGTAAAACATATGGTGCTCTGGTTATTAGTTAACATCCAGAAATGTTTCTCTCTTATTAACCTCAGGTGATCACCTCCTTTGGAATCTGAATCTTTCCAATTGCCTGAAAGCACATATCTGATAATTCATCTAAATGCAAATTCATTCATTGTTTTGACACTTGTGTAAAAACGTGCTGTATTCAAATGATCCCTGAGTCTAAACTTAACTATGTTTATTGGACTTTCATAACAGTGTTTTGGGGCATATTTTATATATTTATTGAGCAAATCACAAATGTCAAACTACAGTTAAGATAACTTCTCATATAAATATCTTATTAGTCACGCTAGATTTGAACTCCTCTATAAAAATCTATCATCCTGTCTGTATCTGTATTTTGCTTAGATACCTATGCATATTGGATGCAATAACATTATCCACAGTAACAATGTTCTTGGCAGAGACCCAAAAACATTGTTACATAAAATTATCAGACCCACCTTTAGTCTGTATTTTCCTGTGATCTCTGTTGAGCTAATATCTCCAATTCTAGTTGTCTATTTAATTTCAATGCACCCAATGTTTTTTTTTTTGCATTGTACAGTCATGTCTGACTCTCCGTGACCTCATGGACGCTAGCACACCAGGCACATCTTTATATCCATGGTCATGCTGTTCCACTTGGTTTCCATGGTAGAGATACTGTAGTGTGTTGCCAGTTCATTCTCTGGTGGGTCACACCATACAGCTCCGGTTATCTTATGGTGGTCACCCATCCAAGTACTGACAATGCCAACCCTGCTTGACTTCAGGGTGATGTGATCTCTTTGTTCCCTGACTGGAATTGAACCCAGGTCGCAGTGGTGAAAGCACCTAATCCTAACCTTTGGACCAATAGGGAATCCACCTAATATATACATACCATCAATGATTTTTAGAACTGTAATCCGCCCCCCCCCCCCACACCCCCAGCCCCTTCTTTCAGTCTTGTTAATGGACATGTAAAACTATCTCCATCAGTGCACAAAAGTCTGGATCTATTCATATTAGTCTATACAGGAATCTAGGATTCTCCAGACTTCTCATGATCCACCTCATACTGAATGGGGTGATTTCAAGAAGGGAGTATTGCTATTCAAAATAACTGAATTAAGGGAATTGCATGACAAATTGTATGTAGAAATGAAGAAATAGATACAAACAAAAAATATTTTTTAAAAGGCACATTGTTTTAGACCAAAATGTACATTAAGGTTTTGAGAAAAAACTGTTGATATATGTTGCCACACTGATATCATCCAACTTTTAATTGTTCACGTTTTTAAGCAATTAAAAAGTATAAAAGTTTTTTTATTATTTCATCAAAATTATGAGCCTTATTCAATTCGGGGCTCGCAACTCGATCGCAGACAGCCAAATGCCTGCGATTTACTTGCAGGCTCTCGTTGCTCTACTTTTGCAATGCTATTCAATTGGCCGAGCCCGCAAATTAGATGCGATAGTGAAAATCAGAAACCATTGCCATGAGAGGTAGCATTTGCGGGCTTGAACATGTTACTGGAGCAAGCCCGTAACTTCCGATGCAGAAACAGCCAATGGAAACGTCATCATGACCAACCTCCAAGCGCGTAACTCGTAAGCGAACGCTGTAGGAGTTTAAAATCCAACCTACATTTTTCAAAGTCCTATGGGCTTCAACCTCCAAGCCCGATTGACTTTGCAAAATGGAAGTTGTATTTCAAAGTCTTACGGGCTTGGAGGTTGAAGCCCGTAGGACTTCCTATTGATTGTTGTGATCGATATAACACGAAAATTGAACATGAAATAAAGTATTGGAGAATGTTGTGCTATGAAGACCTAACATCACTTTCACTCTTAATAAAATAACAGTACTGCTTCTTTATTTGCTTTTAAAAGGCTCTGATTTGTCATTAAGCTCTTTGCGAGACCTTCTTGGTACCATAAACGTGTGGTTAGATATGTGCCATTTGCGGGCTTGACGGAGTGGTTAGCGAGGGGGAATCGGAGCAATTAAATAGTTATTTGCGATTTTAGCATTCGGGACTCTTGCGGCCGCGAATGATCAAAGGCTTGGAGGGCATTAACTTGCGATTATACAAATCACAATGAATCGCAGCTCGGAGCACGTAACTCGATCGTAGCCCGCAAACGGAAGCCAACTGAATAGCAAAATAACTTTTGACCTACACTTGCAAGCCTGGATATCACAAACGGATCAATTTAATGAGGCTGTATGTTTTTTTAAACGTTATAGAAATTACTGTCTTATAATGATGTGCATCTGTGAATTTGCAGATCTATACATTAGTACTTCCCGGAGATTATGTTGCAATTGTGCACAGTCATATAACTTTATCACTATCTGTAGAAGCACAAATGTAATATTTAAAGATATTTGCATAATCTATTAACGTGACATAGCATGAACCTTCATGTGCTTATTCTAATAACAGTATACGTGTAAAAGCAATATAATATGCTGAAGACATTGAAATTTAGACTGCAAGAGCTGAGGAATATGATGACCTAAAATAAGCCAACTGAAATAATTTAATTGCTTCTGCAAATTTCTCAGAAACTGAATGTAGAAAGAACACCATACTTCAGTCTGATGTACTATCCACTAAACGTGATACGTTTGTAAAATTAGAGGAATGATAATACATCAGGACATGACAAAACATGTGTAATCAAGAAGCCTGCAACTGAATAATATGTGAGAAATTAAAAGGAAACAGTCATCAAATCTCATCAAACTATGCTTTGAAAAGAAGTGTCATTTTATGCAATTAAAAATTTGTATTGTAAGCTGTGACAATCAAATAGAAGAATTTGTCTTTAGGTGTGGATTACTTACATGAACTTTTGGTGATTCAACCATCTCATCTTAATGACGTGCTCCAGTTTCTCAGATCTGCATGTACCACACTTTTCTAGCTCCTTGTATAGGGACTGAAATTAAATCAGCACCAAGAAGATGAAAGTTTGTGAAATCTATAAAGTATTTGTTCTAAAGTCATAGGCCCTCATTCTATTATCGGCCGTAAATCGGCCGTAAAGCTGCGAATCCTTTCGGGGCTCCCGTTACCTTGCAATTCAATTATAAGGCGCCGCAAGGATATCCCCTTACGGCCGGCCGTATATCTTGCAATCGACCGTAAGCTCAGAAATCTTTAAATGCAAAACTAAATTCAAGACGGCACTGTAAAGCTCTGTAAATGCTAGGGATCATAATGGGGGAGATGAGGATTAATAGCAACCGCCTCTCAAGCTTGCACATCAGCCTAAATCCGAGATTACATTAACTGTTTATTTATAGTCCCCGGCCGAAAGGAAATAGAATAGGCAAATAGCTTGCGGCCAGTCCTTGCGGCCCCGCATGTCCTACGGCCGATAATAGAATGAGGCCCATACAGATTACTGGCATGGATGTCATATGAGTGATGACAACAAATAATATGCAGCATATTTATTGAATAAAAAAATGAAATAAAATCTTTGATCTGCGTTGAGAGGTAAATAGAAGCAAATTGAGCCCAGGCAGCTACAATATATACTTCTAATTTACAAATATATGGTTGCAATATAAAAATGAGTAATTTTTTTTTCTTCACTTTTATCTTCTTTGTGATAAAAATGAGATTTTTAGATGTGAAAATGTAAGCCTAATTACTAAAGAAGCATGGAAAAACAGTATGAAAATGTATTGAGTATTCCTGACAGTCGATCTATTAGAGCTAAAAAAAAACCACTGATTTCTTATTCACAGAAGCCATTTTGGCTGTTGAGAGTACTGACTAGTCTCTTCATTGGTGCTGTAATTTTAGGTGAGTAAATAATAATTATATATTCTGCTAACTCTACTGCAAACATTGACACTCTTATTGCTTTCACTCCATTCTATGGAGCTTCATAGAGAAATGTCACAGGGATAAGGCAAAGATATGTAGCCAATAATTCTGCACTAGTGGTACAGGGACCTAATAAAGGTTACCTTCAGCATACACAGCCTAGGTACTTTACCTAAATACATCATGTAAAGATGAGAGCTAAAAAATACAAATATATTTACTAAATACATTGCTGCATCACTCTCAAGAACCAATGTCAATTTAGAACTCTATATTTGAATAACCATTTCCAAACACCCTCTTCTTCTGACCCATTCTTAATATGGTAGGTATGCTGATAACTATTCTTGAGTGACCTACAGATTCAGGCATGTATTTCATGAGTCTAATCTCTCCTAGAGCTCACTAACCTGTCTTTATGTATGAGACTGTGACAGTTATGCCAAGTGAAGAGACATATCATACAATGATAATTGGAAACACCACACTGTTGCACATAAGTGTAAATATAATATAGATTTGTTTACAGCAGTTTTATGAAAACAAAAAGCAATTGCAAGCATTGTATACTTTATTAATTAGGAACTCAAATATGCGTAAACATTTTACAACTTCCCTTTTATTGCTTATAACAGCTTAGAACGCAGCTGTAGTTTAAATGACTCTTGATCTGCCTCTTGAACATTTCATCAATCAGCTCAGCATTATAAGAGTAATTGACATTAAATGTAACTTAAATTGGCAGCTTCTTCTCTTCTGAAACATGGAGCTGTAAATTGCAAAAATGCTAAACTTTTACTTTGATAGTTAATCTTCTGTAGATGTATTTTTTGTTATAAAACAAACTTAAGTTTCGGTAGAACTTGCCCTTTAACTATAAATAACATGCATTCTATTTCATTCAGCTGTTAACTTCACCAGCGATTGGGAGGTTGGATCCATAACTGCCTTAACTGTGTATAAGACATTCAGCAGTGTCATGGTGAATGCCAGCATTGGGCTGTTTGTGGGTTTGAAAGGCATAAATATTACTTTAACAGGTGAGTCTTTTCATATTTTATTTGGCAGCAAATTGCTTTTATAGTGATGTTTATTCAATTATTCTGATATTTATATTAATAAATATTTACTAGCAAGTCAACATGAGTAACCAATACTTCAATGTGATGCCGAAATAAAACAAAAAACTAAATGTTTATCTTCTCATGGGCACGTTTAAAAAAGTTATTATTATTTGTGTAGCAACACCTAGTAGATTTTAAAGATACATATGGATGAATCAATGCAAGAGTGACTGATCCACATGAAGTAAACCCTAATGATCCCGGATAAAAATGGAGAATTATGGTTTAGAGTGTCTTCATGTTAACTTAAAATGAGTGATCAACAGCTGTAAAATGGTATATGGCAATAGTAAAGTAATGATATTTCGGGAAAACATTGTTATAAAACCGGAAGGAACCTGAACGTGCATGAATAATTTCACTCCTAATGTCATGGATGACAAACTGCTAGAATATATAAGCTATGGGCCCTATGCTAATATGCAATTATGAGTTTTGTGGTAGCACAGAAAATCCTACCTAGCTGTGGTATTCCACAGTCTTGTAAACATTGCGAGAGAACTGCAATGAGTGACTACTGCAAGACAAAGCTGAAAAACATAGCATAAATCTCCACTGATTTCTGCACTGGCATAAGATTAGGGTAATACATTATGCTAATATGATTTTACGGATCACTCGCAAACCAGGACAGTGCTGTAGTTACAAAAAGAAAATAATATGGGTTCCAAGGACCACTCACAAAGGCTTTTACAGCCTTTGCTTAGTGCCGCAGCAACAGTCAAAATGACAGTATAGCACCAAAAATGACTAAGAAAGAATGACTTTTCCACATTATTTTACAATAATAAGTCCAATATCAACATATGTGTAATTGAAAATTATGATAATGCATTATTATGTTTGTCTCATGCGGTTAATACATGTCAGGAAACCATATTGACTAGGAACAAATGCTCTAATGTTCTCTCTCTCTCTCTTTCTCTCTCTGTCTCTCTCTCTCTATATATACATATATATTTATATATATATATATATATATATATATATATATATATATACAGAATATGTATATAAAATATATGATATTATTATTATTAATATTATTTATTTAAATACACAAAATTTTATATATTTGTAAATTAAAACTATTACAATTGGCACAGCTGTTTGATGTTGTAAAATAAAAATAACTACAAAGGTAATATATTTATACTAGGGAGTAAAATTGTAAGGCTGGCAATGCTGTTTGCCACAATGTGAGGTTTTAGCTCCTCTGAGCACCTTCAGTGCCCATCTCGAGGCTCATTGCGAGCCAAAACCCCCGTTTAATTAAATTTTCCTGCTTTGCAATGATCCCCTTCGGCGCTCAGCACGAGCCCCACTATGAGCGCCAAAATGAGCACCTTCAGTGTTTATTGCAAGCCTCTCCCGCTCGCGGCACACTATGAGCACCTTCGGAGCTGATTGCTAGCCTTTCCTCCCGCCTACTGTGTGGGCCGCTCGTTAACCTGCAAGTTTTGTGCTTGGGAATGCCATGTTCTCTTTCCACCATCTCCCCCTGTCCCTTCCCTGTGTGTCTCTCTTCTGTGTGTCTGCTGATTGTTTGCGTGTTACGCGCTATTTGCCGTTTGTTTTTTTTTCAAAGTCCTGCGTGCCTGGTGTTGTTCGTGTGTTACTGCCTTTGCTGTTGTGTATTTTCTAAGTCCCGCGTGCCTGGCTTTGGTCAGCCTCGTTTTCATCCTGTTTAGACTTTTTACGTTTTTCGTCCGCCTTTTTTTTCCTTGCTCACTCCTGGCTCTCCCCTTGTGCTGTGTGTTAGTGTGTTTCTATTTATTTTTTTAGAGTTACGAGCTTGAACTAAGTTTGCCCGTTAAATTAGCAAACTGCAACTCTTGCGGTCAGCGGCAAAGTGCTACGGTTTTTAGCTGCGGCCCGCGTGCCTCAACTGCTCACCTCTTCGCGAGGCTCGCAGTGCAATGAGAGCCTTTGGCATTCCTGCATGACTCAACTGCTCGCTTTGCAAAGCTTGCAGTGCATTGAGCGCCTTCGGCACTCATTGTAGCCTAAGTTCAGCGTGCCTCAACTTCGGCGCTCATTGCAGCCTGAGTCTTGCGTGCGTCAACAGCTCGCCTCGCTTTGCGAGGGACTAAAAAGCGTGACCAACATCGCAAACATCTACTCTAAATTCTCTTGTGGCAGTGGAAGGATTTACGGATGGTAGATGAGTGCTGTAATGAGGAGGAGCCAAAGATTAACATAAAGGTGTAAGAAGTGGGGAAAAAAGCTCCTGCAGCCAATTTACGGATGTGCAGAGTTTATACCGCCCGATTAACATAGGGCCCTATTCTAATGATGAAACTGTTGGCAAACCAGAGATATATGTAGTTTGTGTCCTCCTGATAAACAATTTATAACAGTCAATAAATATATAGAGCCTCATTTAACTGAGGCAACGCAAGCTACCTAAAATAGGAGTTACGTTTGCGGGCCTGCTGTAGGCTCAAGTTAAGGTGAATTCAATTTGCCGGGCACGCAAGTTGGGGGCCGATTGTGAAAATCGGAAACCATTGCCTTTGGAAGTAGCATTTGCAGGCTTGAACATGTGATGGGAGAAAGCTTGTAAATCCCGATGCAGCCAATGGAAACAGAGATCATCATCCCGACTAACCTACAATCCCGTAACTCGTGGGACTTCGAAATCGAACCTCTGTTTTCAAAGTCCTACGAGCTTTAACCTCCAAGCTCGTAGGACTTTGAAGAAAGCTTGGAGGTTGAAGCCCCTAGGACTTCACATTGATTGCCGTGATCGAAATCACATGAAATTTTAAAATTAAATAAAGTATTGGAGAATGTTGTGCTATTAATTCTAAGACCTAACATCACTTTCACTTTTGATAAAAGTACAGTATTGCTTTTTTATTTGCTGTTAAAGTGCTCCGATTTGTCATTAAGTCCTTTGCGAGACCTCCTTAGTAGCAGTAATTTGTGGTTAGATATTTGCCATTTGCTGGCTTGACGAAGTGGTTAGCAAGGGGGAATCGGAGCAATTGAATATCGATTTGCGATTTTTGCGTGCAGGATCTCTTGCGGCCGTGAAAAATCAAAGGCTTGGAGGGCATTAACTTGAGATTCTACAAATCACAATGGATTGCAGCTCGCAGCACGTAACTGGATCGGAGCCCGCAAACGGAAGCCAATTGAATAGCAAAATAACTTGCGACTGGCACTTGCGAGTCCGGATCTCCTGAAAGCCTCAATTGAATGAGGGTCATAGACTCCTGCTTGTCAATAGTTACTGGTCATACAGGTTAAACTTGTGTTATCCATTGGATCAAAGATGTTTCAGCAGACTTGTCTTTATTTAATAAAACACTTGAGTGCAGAAAACAAAACAGTTTAATATGCATTTATTTAATTTCTTTCGTCACTGTATTCGTTCCCCTATGTGTTATTTTGCTAAATTTTTGTTTTCTAGAGGAAAGAGGAGTTTCCGATTTAATGTTATCTTCTAGCAAGGTTTATGGAAAACTTCCCATTCTCACTAAATGTATTATTTTTAGTTTGAAGTATAAAATAGGTGGAGTACTGTGCATTGATCAACATTGTATGTATACTTCTCCAATGGAAATGAACTTATCTGTTTATTTTTATTTTAGGAAATCCTGTATATCAACTTAATGAGACAATCAACTACAATGAGGAATTCTCCTGGGAATCAGAAAATCATTTTGACAGGGATTATCAAGAAAGTTTAGAAAGAGGTCTTCCAAACCCTATTTTATATGTTGCTGAAAAGTTCATAAGTGACAGCCCTTGTGGAATTCATCGTCAGTACTGCATCTCTACATATTATTCATCTGCAATAATGTGGTAAGTTTATTTAATCACAATACTAAATACAGCCAATATATTTAAGTCAACAAAGATAATTATTTTCTTGAATCATTTAGCCATATTACAGCAAAAGGTTGTCTATATTCACAATATGTTGCATTCCATTGTTACTTTATATGATATTCAGATGTGTTCACTTATGAAACATTTATGCCAGATAACACATAATTATCTCATTGCCACTGAATAAGGAGGAAGAAAATAATTCTCCTGTGCTTAATTTACAGTTTGATTAATGTATTAACATAAATAATAACATAAAAGCAAGTTTACGTACATTTCAAATATATCACAAGTAGTGAACAAGGATACTGCAACCATCTTTTAGATCACACTCTCTAATTATTACTCCCATGGTACTTGATGTTACACATTTTACATACTAATGGATTTATATGTGTTCAAATTGTGTATAGCAAGTGCTCTCATACTTATTGATATGGAGGTATACATCATAATGTATGTCATAAATAAAATATACATTAGGGAGACAAAATTAACTAATAAGGAGAACCTAAAAATGTATGAGCCCGATTCAATTGAGCAATCATAAGTTACTGGAGCCCGCAAGTGAGGCCATAAGTTAATTTGCTATTCAATTGGTGTCTTTTTTTGCGGGTTCCAAGTGGTTTACGTGTTACATGCTTGAAAACCTTGCGGTTGTTAAACACAGAACTTACAGCCTTCCGAAGTGTTTGATCTTTCCCATCCGCTTGAGTTACGATCGCTAAAATCGCAAATGGCTATTCAATTGCCACAATTCCCCAAGCCCGCAAAGGTTTTCACACCCGTAAATGGCAAACGTAGGAGAAAATGCTACAAGTGCTAGAGAAGACCCGCCAAGTGGTTTAACCCCTGTCCATAGCACTGTAAATGTAAATAAAAAATCAATACTGCACTGTAAATGACGGGGAAAGCGATGAAAGACATTAGAATTAATTGCACAACAGTATCAAGCTCGGAAATCCGCAATGAAAAATTAATTTTATTATGTGTCGTTTCAGGGTTATATCGATCTTGGAAATCAATGAGTTAATACATATCAGGCCACACACATTGACTAGAACAGTATCGACACTCACATTTATTATTTAGTATTTTGCGGTTTTGCAAGTTCGATCACATATTGGACCCCTAAACGCTAATTAATTGACATGTAACCTTCTTTCGGCCTGTAACTTGTGGGCTTGTTCAATTGAATAGCACCGGAATTATAGCAGACTGTGAGCCCACAGCAGGGCCGCAGACATATACGGGCTATATACTGTGAGAGGCGGGCTTCGAATTGAATTGGGCTCTATATTTGTTAATTCATCATTTGCTCTTCTATAAGATGCTATACCACAAGATTGGTTGAAAAAAACATATTTGCTTATCCCTGTTTGGCAATTTATAGAAACATGCCTCATTACACAGGAAGTACTACATCTCTGCAGGCCTCTTAAAGCAACATTAACAGTATTTTTTCTTGTTGCATCTGAGAGAGAGTATTTGGTAATGTACCACTGTATGTATTAATATTTTGAATGAAGCTATCAAAGCAGAAAAAATCTTATCCACATTTTTACCTGATCTGGGGGATTGCCCTGCCAGTCACATAGCTAATACATGCTTTGTGAATTTCCTGTTTTCTTAATTAAAAGTTTAAACCAGTTTTCCTTAATTTGTTTTCATGCAAAACACAACTTTGGTAAAGTTTAAAGCATGAGGTCACAATCTGCTTCTTCAAGGGGGCTTGATATGAACCTAGTTCAAACCTGCCCCAGCAGAATCATGTAGTTCCTGTTCTCTGTGGCACAAAAGATGGCTTCTGAAGAGGTCAAGGCCTAAAAGGTACAGGCAGAGAATACTGCATACAGGTTACTTAGTGGCCCATGGCAAGACCACTCCCCAAGTCAGGATACAACACACAGAAATAGTCTCAATTCTTGTTTATGTGAAAACTATCTCTCAACCTCTATTGAATGAACAAAACAACATATTTATACTCTCCCATACCACACCCTTGTGTACATTTGTGTATGTGTGATGTCAGCCCATCTGGCTTGCAACCTTGGGCTATCAAAGCTATTGAGATCACATTCATTAGATATCTAGTGAACAAACCTTTATGTTAAACTCAAGTGTTTGCCCAGGACCACTTGAAGCACATGCATCTGTCTTGACCCAAGGTCTGCATGTTTGAGTGTGCAATGATCTGCAGCTAACTTCTATGCAGAGCATTTCTACCAATTCCACATATGTTCTATATAACATTTTCCCTCATAATATATTATACCTAGGATACATAATAACCATGTACAGGCAACATATAACCACACTATAACACATAATCACAATGAAACAATCTCATGCTGCCTTGGACATACTCACAAACGACTGACAATATGAATCCTTAAACAATTAAATCATGACACATGATTTTTTAACTGCATTAAAAAATAATTGTTTTCCATGTCCCTTTTTAATATTTCAACAAATCCCAAAAGTACCTACCATTAAGATTCAATCATAAACACTTGTGTTTACATTTAAAATCAGCAGCTATTTCTGTAGCTCTAAACATTTAAGTTACATGTTGACTAGTTAATATTGTGCAAAAAGGAGAGCTGATTAGATAAATTACATGTGTACCAATTCCTTCTACTATGAATTATAATTGCCACACAGTGGTTACATTTTTTAAGAGTACAACATTTCATTAGCTTATTTTATTAGTTATTTTGTTAAACCCTGAGACATCCACTTCAACAAGTTGTTATATGTAAAATCGATCACATAGAAACTCGGTTTCCATCGAGTTTATGCATCAACTGTCATGATCACAATTAAAAAATAGCATTCTATTATATTTTGATGAAGTACTTTTTATGTGATATTATACTTTTTTATTTTGGCAGTATCTTAATAATGTTTATTTAGATACCACAATTGATCTTAGTTTTCTTTTTATTACCATTGGAAAAATGTAATAATTACCAGCAGTACACTGAAAGGTGCTCTTTGACTATAAAGTTACACATTTCGTTCTTGAGAAAACAAGTAAACTTTTAGGGAGAAGCAGTTATGCTCATTACCCCACCTGAAATTTGTGTTTTGCTTTTAAACAACATTCCACTGTACAATATGTCAGCATTGGCTCTGTTCATCACCACACCCTGGAATTTGCAATTCTCTGACAGTCAGAGATGGGATTTCATCACCGGTGATTATCATGCCCCCGAAATCTGCAGCCAATGTGACTGCTGCCTTTTGCTTCTGCATCTGATTATCGTCCAGCACTTCTAATACAATATAGAAACCTTTCTTGCCTCTTTATTTCCTACAGGAAGAGGCCCTCCTGCCCCCTCCCTCATTCACCAATTGTTTCTTAGATTTACATTTTATTGGGCACTATACACATATACAGTACATGGCCTCTACAGTCCAAGGGCCCTATGTAGTCCCTGAAAAAGTGATTAGTAGACGCACTAAAAAAATCTACCTAGCTATCTTAATCATCCATCCCTAAAACATTGTGAGAGAACTCCTATGGGTCATTGCTCTGAGTGAACTTCACAACAAAGCCGAAAAGCAATGCAAAAATCTTGATTATTGCACTGACAATACATTATGCGTTACTCCCTGACACTCTGACACCCAATCCGTAATATGATTTTAAGGATAGTTCACAAATAAGGGCACTGCCATATATGCAAAAAGCAGAAGAAAGATTTCCGTGTACCAAAGACCACTCACAACTGGTTTTCAAACTCTTGTTAAAGACAGTTAACAATGCGATATCAACTTATCTGTATTAAGCCAGTATTATTATACAAAATACAGGGTAACACACAGCCCAGTACTCCCAGGGTTAATACACGTCACAAAACCATGTTGCCTTGGAAGAAATGCTCTGATAGATTGTCTATAAATATATCATATTTTAAAACAAAATAAACACATTAATAAAGATTGTTGATACTAAAAATATTTGACAATCGTATTTAATGCTTCATATAATTTTAATTAAAAAACAATTACTTTCCATATATCTCTAATGTTTCCTTACCGCAGCTTAGTTACAGCAGTTACTACTGCACTTCCAACTCATTATAGGATTCCTATTGGCTCCTAGGTCCCTGACTCATCCGTAAAGTTTGTTTAGGCTATTCCCTGCACATCAGTCTTTTGCAGCTAAAGCAGGATTTATGGTTGAGCACTGAGTGCTCTAAGATGGGTGACTGAATGATTTACATTAGTGTAGACGTTAGGGGAAAAAAGCTCCTGCGGCCTATTTACGACAGTGCACTAACTTAGAGCACCTGATTTACATAGGGCTCCAAGTTATTAAACTAGGAGTGAGATGTTAATCCTGACCCACCTCTTCAGTTGCTTCTCCTTAGTCATGCTCCGAGATTAATCAACAGAAAGCAAGGTGGTGTGTATTTCATACATGGACATAGTGCACAATTCATATTATTTTGTTGACTGCTCTGTTCTATTTTCAAAGCTTTTTCTTTAGTCTGTATAAAGCAAAATTAAAAAGTAGAGCAAAACTTGTACTAATTATAAGAATTGTGTCTGCTTGTAATGGCATGTAATAGTAGCTTACCATATATATTATATGAATAGCATGTGGATATTTTAAGGAACTGTAGAGAGGAAAATGGTTGACTTTAAGAGTAATATTCCTCAAAATTGCTCAACATTGCATTTTTTAAGGATGTGTCATATTTATTTTTTAAGAATTTGACTTCTTAATGTGTGAAATGTTTTTACAATATTTACAATAAAATATACCATAATTATGTTTTAACTATTATATTCATTAACCCAATACCTCAACTAGAGATTTCCTGTATCACTGAGGATTCTATTTTAGACTGTTAGGCTAAATAAGAAAAATATATGATTTATTCTATAACATGTTTTCCTATTTTAGCTGCTAATGTTAGTTTGTTACATACGTACCAAGCACATAAACCTTTTCCCAAACTATAATGTTCCTCTAACACACTTTTTAAATAAACCTCATACCTGAAACATTTAAGATTTAAAATTACAATATTACACTTGTGTAAACAAATAAACATGTCGAAAGAATCTGCTTTAACATGTGCAAGTGAACCCTGGCAACAAGACTCATCACCACACCCTTGAATTGTACATGCTTCAAGACTCAGACGTGCACTAGATGTGTTTCATTTGCAGCGCATCTCATCCCTCCAGTGAATCGGTTAATAAAAATCCTTATCTCCCTACTAGCATCCCACTTCTGATGACTATCCCCCTTATTCTACTCCATCCCTATATCCATCTTCTTATGGACTGTGCTTTTCTCAGAAATATCTGCATCACTGTTTATCTCACAGTGTCACCCAAATGATAGTTCTCCTTTTTCGTATTTTATATATTTCAGCAAAAGCTGTAATTTTATCTCAATTAAGAGCCAACACTGAATCATAGTGAAAATCCTCCAAAATTGTCCTGTGTTCCATCACTCTTCTGTCACCTCCTATAACAAATAATATATAGGTGGCTGCAGGGTAGGTTTTATCTTTCCAGGCTGACTTTTCTCTCCTGTGCTTCTATGACAGCACAGATGACCAAGGTGCTATGTTCCAATCCTACTGATAGACAGGGCTTAAAATGCTTCTGCTTCTTCCCTATCTATAATAACTCCTTGTGATAAGGGCTTGGTCTCAAACCAATGAAGATTTCCAAGAAATTCACAAAGCATATACAGTATATGACACTGAAGCTTTGCATGGGGAGGCTGCTAACCCCCTATTTTTGTTTTCAAAAGAGACAACAGTTGGACAGATTTACAGCAGGCAGTGTCTGTGGACAGTCCCTTCTAAAGTTGGGGTACAGCTCTCATGTCTGTTGGGGTAGTTAGGGATAAGTTTTACAGTGAGCACATTCCCTTGTTTGCCTCACCTTCTGAACCTTTCTTAATGATATAGTCACATACTAATTGAGGCTGCTACAACAGAAAATACCCATGGGCCTCATTCAATTGTGATTGAATAGGGCTCTATATAAGCACAGAGCATAATTTTTTTTACAGAAGTGTTTCGTTAGTGAGCTTCTATCCAAAAGCAAAATCTTCACTAACTTACAACTTCTGTAAAGAAAATATGCTCTGTGCTTATATAGAGCCCTATTCAATTGGTCAAATTGCAATTGTATGAGGCCCTATGTGGCTTTAACTGTTTTCATATGAGTAAGCTCATTATGGAAAATGCTCCTCTCAATTTGCCTGACGTCATTCTGACTACCTCATGTTCATAGAGAGATGTAAGTCTGTGTATTTCCCTTAAAAAGTGCATTTAGCCACATTTGTTTGGTCACAGGCTCTTTAAATCTTTATGTGTGTTAATATTTTTCCTGCTGTGCAATGTGCTCTGCGATGGAGCCATCACAGCCAGATTCACAGTACAAGCTAGGACACTTTGAGAACACAAGAAAAATAACACTCTCTCTCTTTCTCTCTCTCTCTCTCGTCAGTTGAAAACCTCTTGGCACAAAAAGTTCACTTGACAAAGCCTTGTATTGACACTGGATATATTTATATAATGTAATCATATCCCCTCTTAGACTCCTTTTTTCTAGAGAAAATAAGTTTAATTTGGTTAGTCTTTCTTCATAACTTAGCCCCTCCATTCCCTTTATTAGCTTTATTAGCCCTTCTCTGTACTTTTTCCAGCTCTAAAATGTCCTTTTTATGTAGTGGTGGCCAAAATTGTTCTCCATATTCCAAATGAGGGCGTACTAGAGATTTGTATAGTGACAGAATTATATTTGCTTCCCTTGCTTCTATACCCTTTTTAATACATGCTAATATTTTACTTGCCTTTGTAGATGCTGCTTGGCTTTGAGCGCTGTTACCTAGTACCACAAGTACTCTCAAATCCCTTTCAATATCTGATACCCCTAGATTTGCTCCATTAAGATTATAAATTACATGGCTATTTTTCCTTCCCAGATGCATAACTTTACAGTTATTCGTATTAAATCTCATCGGTCACTTAGTTGCCTATTCCTCTAATGTATGCAAAATCCCTTTGGAGGGAAAGTACATAATTTTCTGATTTAATTACCCTGCACAACTTCCTCTCTTCAGCAAAAATGGAGACACCATACTGCAATTCCACTTCCAATTCATTAATACATATTTTAAAAAAGAGAGGAACTAATACTGAACCCTGATGAACCCCACTTACCACATTAGTCCATTTGCTTCCTGTATTTTAGCCAGCTATCAATCCATGAGCAAATATTTACTGCAATTCCTATATCCCTTAGTTTGCTCAATAGTCTACTATGTGGCACTGTATCAAAATCCTTTGCAAAATCCCAAAAGACTACATCCACTGAGTTACCTTGATCCAGGTTCCTACTAACCTCTTCATAGAAACTAATTAGGTTTGTTTGAAATGACCTGTCCTTCATGAATCCATGTTGTCTCCTACTTAGAATCCTGTTAGAATAGACATATTCTTGTATACTATCCCTTATTAACCCTTCTAAAAGCTTTCATACTCCAGAAGTGAGGCTTACAGGTCTATAATTTCCTGAATTTGTTCTTGCTCCCTTCTTAACTATACAGAGCCCAGTTCACTAAGTACCATTTGATATATTCTATCAGGAACTGGGTCTTTATTAACATTTATTTTTTCCAACCTCTTAGATTTTTTCCTGCATTAACCAATTATTTGGTGAGAGTAGTGTAGCCCCATTATGTTGCAGTACCCCAACCACTGGTACCTCTCTTGTGTATACCGAAGAAAATAACCTATTTACTGTATATACTTGAGTATAAGCCGACCCGAGTATAAGCTGAGGCACCTATTTTACCACAAAATACTGGGTAAAATGAGTGACTCAAGTATAAGCCGAGGGTGGGAAATGTGCTGCCCCATGTGTCCCTCTTGTGCCTTCTGTGTCCCCCTCTCTTTCCCGTGTCTCTTCTCCCCTCTCCATTCCCTGTGTCTCTTCTCCCCTCTCCCTTCCATTTGTCTCTTCCCCCTCTCCCTTCCCTTGTCTCTTCCCCCCTCTCCCTTCCCTGTGTCTTCTCCCCCCTCAACCCCCTCCTCATCCTCAACCTCCCTTCTCAACCCCCCCATCCTCAACCCCCCATCCTCAACCTCCCTACTCAACCTCAACCCCCCCATCCTCAAGCCCCCCATCCTCAACCCCCCTCCTCATCCTCCCTCCTCATCCTCCCTCCTCATCCTCAACCTCCATCCTCAACCTCCCTCCTCAACCTCCCCTCCTCAACTTCCTCTCCTCAACCCCCCTCCTCATCCTCAACCCCCTCCTCATCCTCAACCTCCCTCCTCAACCTCAACCCCCCCCATTCTCAACCCCCTCTTTAACCTCCCTCCTCAACCTCTACCCCCCCATCCTCAACCCCCCCATCCTCATCCTCCCTCCTCATCCTCAACCTCCCTCCTCAACCTCCCTCCTCAACCTCCCTCCTCAACCTCTCCTCCTCAACCCCCCTCCTCATCCTCAACCCCCCTCCTCATCCTCAACCCGCTCCTCAACCTCCCCCCATCCTCAACCCCCTCCTCCTCAACCACCCCATCCTCAACCCCCCCAGCCTCAACCCCCCCCATCCTCAACCTCCCTCCTCATCCTCAACCCCCTTCATTCTAACCCCGCCCCCCTCCCCTCCCTTACCTGCTTCGACCTCAGCTCCTTGTTGATCCGGCAAGCATGTGATGTCACATGTGCACCACGTCATTAGCATAGAGTAAGTGAGGGGAGAAGGGGGGTTAGAATGAGGGGGGGTTGAGGATGAGGAGGGGGGGTTGGAATGAGGGGGGGTTGAGGATGAGGAGGGGAAGGGAAAGAGACACGGGGGGTTAGAGAGACACGGGTGGTAGAGAGACACAAGGGGGGGTTAGAGAGTCACGGGGGGTTAGAGAGACACGGGGGGAGAGTGACTCGAGTATAAGCCGAGGGGGCCCTTTTTAGCCTTAAAAAAAGGGCTGAAAAACTTGGCTTATACTCGACTATATACGGTAGCTCATCTGCCTTTTCCTGGTCACTGATTGTCAGACGGCCTGTGTCACATTGTAATGTTCCTATAGCTGCCTAACTGGCCTTCTTCACTTTAAAATGTTTAAAAAAATTTTTAGGGTTAGTCTTACTCTCCTTTGCAACTAGCTTTTCATTTTCGATTTTAGCCAGTCTAATTGCCCTTTTGCAAGATTTGTTGAATTCCTTGTACTTTCGTAAAGCAGTCTCTGTCCCCTTTTGTTTGTATAATTTAAATGCTTGTTTTTTACTCCTCATCTTCATCTTTAAGTCATTGTTAAGCCCCATGGGTTGTGGTTGACTCCTATTTTTATTTCCACATGGTATATGGTGATAATTATGTATATTTAGTAAGGATTTGAACGTTGTCCATTTATGATCAGTATTTTTACCTGCCAGTTCTCTGTCCCAGTTTATACGTTGTATTGCTGCCCTTAGACTGTTAAAATCTGTCCTTTTAAAATTGAGAGTTTTTTTTAAGACTTTGTTGGGATCACTGTTTCCCTAAGGTTGCCCTATTTCAACAATATCAATATTATTTGTGATAATTAAGTCCAAGATAACTTAATTTCTGTAGGTTCTTGAATAATCTGGGCCAGATAATGATCTCTGAGTGTACTTAAGAACCTGCTCCCCTTAGCGGAACTGTCTCATTCATGCAGTTTATTTCAGGGTAGTTAAAATCTCCCATTATTAGAACTTGCCTATTCTTAGCTGCATTTCCAATCTGTAAAAATAATTGCAGTTCTTCACTTTCAATTATATTTGGGGGTTTATAGCATTCTCCTACTAATATTCTTTTAGAATTTGCTGCTCCGCTATTTAACTCTACCCACAAACATTCAACATTACTGCTAGTTCCAGCATAGCGTATATACTTGAGTATAAGCCGAGTTTATCAGATCTTTTTTTAAGGCTGAAAATGGCCCCCTCGGCTTATACTTGAGTCACCCATGTCTCTCCACCCCCGTGTCTCTCTTTCCCCCGTGTCTCTCCATCCCTGTGTCTCTCTTTCTCCCTCGTGTCTCTCCACCCTTGTGTCTCTCTTTCCCCCCTGTGTCTCTCCACCCCTGTGGCTCTCTTTCCCTCCCGTGTTTTTCAACCCTGTGGCTCTCTTCCCCCCGTGTCTCTCCACCCCCATGTCTCTCTTCCCCCTGTGTCTCTCCACCCCCGTGTCTCTCTTTCACTCCTGTGTCCCTCCACCCCCGTGGCTCTTTCCCTCCCCCTCCCTTATCATCCTCCTCATCCTCAACCGCCCCATCCTCAACCCCCCTCCTCAACTCCCCCATTCTCAAACCCCCCTCCTCAAACCCCCTCCTCATCCTCAATCCCCCTCCTCATCCTAAACCCCCCTCTTCATCCTAAACCCCCCTCCTCATCCTCAACCCCCCTCCTCACTTTACCCATTAAAATTACCTCCCCCTCTCCCTTTCCCCTCCCTTACCTTACATCAGCAGCTGCTCCTCCGCTCATCTTCCGGCTGTGTCGGGACCCAGCATATGCTAATGACGTGATGTCACATGCGCGACACATCATTAGCATTGGCCGGGTTGCAACGCAGCTGGAAGGAGCGAGGAGAAGCGAGGAGCAGCTGCTGATGGAAGGTAAGTGAGGGGAAAGGGAGAGGGGAGGTAATTAGAGGGGTAAAGTGAGGAGGGGGCTTGAGGATGAAGAGGGGGTTTAGGATGAAGAGGGGGGTTTAGGATGAGGAGGGGGATTGAGGATGAGGAGGGGAGTTGAGGATGAGGAAGGGGGTTGAGGATGAGGAGAGAGGTTGAGGAGGGGGGTTGAGGATGAGGAGAGATGTTGAGGAGGGGGGTTGAGGAGAGAGGTTGAGGAGGGGGGGTTGAGGAGAGAGGATGAGGAGGGGTTGAGGAGAGAGGATGAGGGGGGTTGAGGAGAGAGGATGAGGAGAGAGGATGAGGAGGGAGGAGGAGGGGGGTTGAGGAGGGGCGTTGAGGAGGGTGATAAGGGAGGGGGAGGGAAAGAGACACAGGGAAGGGAGATGGGGGAAGAGACACAGGGAAGGGAGAGGGGGGAGAGACACAGGAGAGGGAGAGGGGGCTAGAGACACAGGGGAGGGAGAGGGGGAGAGACACAGGGCAAGGAGAGGGGGGAAGAGACACAGGGGAGAGAGAGGGAGACACAAGAAAGGGGCACACAGAGGGCACAAGAGGGACAAAGGGGGCAGCACATTTCCCATCCTCAGCTTATACTCGAGTCACTAAGTTTTCCCAGTATTTTGTGGTAAAATAAATGGCTTGGCTTATACTTGGGTCGGCTTATACTCAAGTATATACAGTAAATATCTTCTTTGACATTAGGCTTATATTCAGGCTTAACATACAGACAAACCCCTCCTCTCCTTTTACCATTGCCCCTATCTTCCCTAAATAGGTTATAACTATCCAGATGAACAGTCCAGTCATAAGACATAATTTTTGATTTTTAATCATGATAAGGCAGTGTAACTCTCTGTACCTTTTTTTCTCTATAAGATAACAGATGCTTTACATTTGGAATTGTTCTTCCTTCCTTTTTCCAGAAACTGATAGATGTATAGATATAGTGCTAACTCCACAGGCTCAGACCAGACGAAAGTCTATGTGCACACCAGCATAGGAACCGTAGCCTCCTAGATCACAGGCGTGGGGAGATTGCAGAGCGGTGTTTGCAAAACTTGGTGAAATCTGGTGGGTGGAAATAACCACCCTGTTCAGTTTTCACCTCACTGAAATATGGCAAACCTATTTGATCAAGTTAGAACAGATATTGTTACTGTGGCAAGCAAAAGCAATGCCAGATAGTTTCTGAATTATCTCAGTGATGAGTAATATTACTTTATTTTCTCATTCAAACTTTTAATATATGCACACATACAACATATTTTATTATAACTTATAAATTTGAACTTTTTAGTGTAATAGAAAAATCCCAGTGTGACATGTGAAAAGGTTTGGCATATCTTACCTAAGATACATTCGCTGATGCTATTATTGGAAATTCTAATGTCTCCATATATATTTTTTATAAATTGCTGAAATGCAAATCTTAAAAAAAGATCAAAATCAATTTGGCATTTAGTAGAATAAGAGATATGATATACTTGACTATTGCTGTCTGTAAAGTCCTGTTTTACCTTCAGCATTAACTATATTCTTCTCAAGCTACTATATTTTCAGTGTTCTCTTTTTCAAATGTGGTGAACTAACTGTATCTTAACAACTCACTAGCGTGTAAAACTAAACTGTTAACCTCACAGACATAGGCGGAGCTACTGCCGGTGGAGACAGGGCAAGACACCGTGGCACCTGACCTCTGAGGGGCCCCTGCGGACCTCCCGTACCCCCTGTGGATCTCGCGGTCGTCCTGTGGCGCTTTCGGCTCGTCTGCGGCCACGGCGGACCTGTGGTTCTTTTGTGGGCCCTGCAGGTCCTCTGTGGCTCCCGCAGGTCCCCTGTGACCCCTGCGGATGCACTTTGGCCCCCACAGGTCCCTGTGTGCCCAAGGGTCCCCATGGACCTCCCGTGGGGCATCTGAATCCCCTTAAGACTCACTGTGATCCATCACAGGCTCCAGGGGCCCCGCTGTGCCCCTTGCCAGCCTAGTGACCCCCAAGGCCCCTTATGGCCCCCGTGGACTTCTCATGGGTCCCCTGCAGCCCTTAAGGCTCACTGTAGCCCTCATATGCCCCAGGAGCCCAAATCCAGCCTTGTGGCCCCCACAGCACCATATGGCCCATGCAGTCCTTTCCGTGGGTCCCCTGCAGCCTGTTATAGCTCACTGTGGCCTTCCAAAGCCATGTGGCCCCCACGGCCTCTAATGGCCCCTGCGGACCACTTGTGGCCTCCCTCAACTCCCTGTGGCTCTTCGAGGAACTTTGTGGCCTCCCTCAGCCCCCTGTGGCCCCCGCAGCCTCCTGTGGCCTCCCTCTGCACCTTGTGGCCCCCTCTGTCCTTGCTGGACTCTGCAGCCCCCTCAGACCTCTGTGGACCCCCTCGGCACTCTGACCTGCAGTGTACCCTTCTATTTATAGTACTATAATATATATAGATGTATATGCAAATGCGTATGTTTATATATATATATATATATATATATATAGAGAGAGAGAGAGAGAGAGAGAGAGAGACACACACACAGACCCAAACATTTATATATTTATTTTTTCTATATATTTAATACATATTTTATATACGTACTGCGTTGAGGTTGGAGGGGGTTTGAGCAGTGCAAACAAAATTGGGCCCTCCCTCCCCCTCCTGGGGCCCCCTGTGCACTAGCTCTGCCACTGCTCACAGAAGTGTACACATTATTACCTATGCAAGACAATTGACCATGGAGGCCCATTCTACGTACATGGGTTGATAAACACCATAGATGTTGATCACAACTGAATGTATTGCTTAAGTACAGGTCAGTCAATCAGTGCCTCAATCATTTTGTTTTACTAACTAGTGCTTACTGTATATTGAAATATGCTGAATATTTGGCATGGGTTATGCCCTTGAGGACTGGAGTTGGAAACATCTGCTGTATACCAAATGTTTACTATCAGTTCATATAAGTCCTGTTGCATCCATATAACTATTTTAACCCACTTCTTAAACTTTACTTTTATTTCTAACTTGGGTAAAAAGATGAAGATGGTCTCTGTAGCAAGTAGAATGAACATCTTACTGTGAGCCTATCATGTCTGGAAAATGTATACATTTTTATATCCATATCGTTGTTTGGCTTTTTGTAATTTAAATCTCAGACCCCATAAATTTCTTTAACACACACACACAGATATAATATCAGAGTAGGAACATAGTTTCTGAGGGAATATTAGACCCTCACAACTGTAGATACAGTGGATATAAAAAGTCTACACACCCCTGTTAAAATGTCAGGTTTCTGTGCTGTAAAGAAATGAGACAAAGATATTTAATTTCAGAACTTTTTCCACCTTTAATGTGACCTATAAACTGTACAACTCAATTAAAAAACAAACTGAAATCTTTTAGGTAGAGGGAAGAAAAAAATATAAAAATAAAATAATATGGTTGCATAAGTATGCACACCCTTAAACTAATACTTTGATGAAGCACCTTTTGATTTTATTACAGCACTCAGTCTTTTTGGGTATGAGTCTATCAGCATTGACTGGTATTTGGAACTGTTCATAATTCCCTCTATCTTAACTAAGGCCCCAGTTCCAGCTGAAGAAAAACAGCCCCAAAGCATGATGCTGCCACCACCATGCTTCACTGGGGGTATGGTGTTCTTTTGGTGATGTGCAGTGTTGTTTTTGCACCAAACATATCTTTTGGAATTATGGCCAAAAAGTTCAACCTTGGTTTCATCAGACCATAACACCTTTTCCCACATGCTTTTGGGAGACTTCAGATGTGTTTTTGCAAAATGTAGCCTGGCTTGGATGTTTTTCTTCGTAAGAAAAGGCTTTCATCTTGCCACTCTACCCCATAGCCCAGACATATGAAGAATACGAGAGATTGTTGTCACATGTACCACACAGCCAGATATTCCCGCAGCTCCTTTAATGTTGCTGTAGGCCTCTTGGTAGCCTACCAGACCAGTTCTCTTCTCGTCTTTTCATAAATTTTGGAGGGAGCTCCAGTTCTTGGTAATGTCACTGTTCTGCCATATTTTCTCCACTTGATGATGACTGTCTTCACTGTGTTCCATGGTATATCTAATGACTTGGAAATTCTTTTGTACCCTTCTCCTGACTGATACCTTTTAACAATGAGATCCCTCTGATGCTTTGGAAGCTCTCTGTGGACCATGGCTTTTGCTGTGGGATGTGACTAAGAAAATTTCAGGAAAGACCAAACTAGAGCAGCTGAACTTTATTTGGGGTTAATCAGAGGCACTTTAAATGATGGCAGGGGTATGCTGACTCCTATTTAACATGATTTGGAATGTGATTGCTTAATTCTGAACACTACTACATCCCCAGTAATAAGAGGGTGTGCATACTTATGCAACCACATTATTATTATTTTTTATTTTTCTTCCCTCCACCTAAAAGATTTCAGTTTGTTTTTCAATTGAGTTGCACAGTTTATAGGTCACATTAAAGGTGGAAAAAGTTATGATAACATGTTTACAGCATTAAAAATGGCTTTGATACTCTTGTGGCCTTACATGTAAATAACAAACATAATGGAGATATTAAGAAATTATCCTTCATGGCAATTGATCATGTACAAAAGACCATTAGAAGAGGAAATCTGGATAAGGAACTTCTAAAAAAAAGAGGCCAAATGGATATATGCATTAAGCACTAAAAAACCTAGAGGCCTACATTTACTCCATTCATTTAAAATCCTATAAATTATTCCTGTATATATTTCTTTATTAACTGACGTGGGTAAAACCCTAAGAAAAGTATTAATCTTTGGAATTATAAAATATTCACGTAACAAATATATGTAGAAAAATACAATATGTCCATGCACATTATCCATAGTTAAAAGTTGAAATATACACAATTCTGTTTAAATTACTGCCCTAAAAAGGATGCAATATAATGCAGTAGACACTATTAGAGATTCATGGCTATAATCATCTAGATAATATAAAGCTAATAGATATATGAAATAATAAGTATATATTGAAGTACACGTAAATGTGTCATTACATATGCCATTTATCTCAATGTTAAAAAATAATAAGAGCTATGTGTATGACACCATATGAACAGTGATACATGAAAACTAAAAGTGTTTAATTTGTTCACTGTAATTTTAATATTTAGCATGTTCCAGTATCCATCATTACATATGTCTCAATGTAGTATTTGAAAATTTGCCATTCCTTATCAGGAGCTTAAGTAAACAATTTATTTGCCCTCTTTGTTTTCTAAATTTTACAAACCATTGCTTATATGTATATTTTTATTGTTCTTGGTTCTATATTCCAATTTTAAGTTAAAGTTAAGTTAAAGTTATGTTTTTAGCCTTAATACACCTTTTCCATGGTGATCTGCAGGCTTTAAAAGGGAGGCCTCAGCAACATGGCGGTGACCCTTGACAAAATCCAGAAACGTGCGTCGGGTCAGACGCAAGGGCATGCACGCAGGCTGATGACGTCATAGCTAGGCGTCTCAACCTCGTGGAACGCAGTGCATGAGCTCCCAAACAATATCTCACCTGAGAAATGAATATTGAATGATAGGAGTCTCATTAGTCACTCTAGCTACTCAGCCAAGATAAATATCTGTTACTAACCTCGATATAAATGTTTATAAGACTGAGCTTACAAAAAACGGAGCTCTAAGTCCTATAATACACTACTTAACTGTAACGAGGCAACAGTGAACTATCATCTTATGCAATTGCACTGGTCACTTTATTTCAACCTAAATAGACCCATATATTGGGGAATTCTTTAGGTTATATGTAATAGGTGACACTACATTTATTCCTGATATATAGGGGGACCTGTACCACTGTAATAGAAATATACCAATTTGTACATATCTATTTTAGCACTTTTTTTATAACCAAATAAATAATTTTTTGGTTTCATATAATTTAATATTAGCACTTTGGCACTTTTTGATTTAGCACTTTTTAGACCATTTGTATAGATTTATGCACTTGGTACACCCCCCCCCCCCCCCCCTCTTTTATATCTGGAATTTCTATATGATATTTTAGTGACTTTTAGTGACTTAAGATTGCACACCCTGCCTCTGCATATTTTTAAAGATTATTAACTATTTATTAAAAGGTAAGTTTTATCTATTAATATTTTAACTCTTTTTGAGTTAATATAGGTTGTGCACAATAATAGGGAATGCTGTTGTGTCCTTTGCTATATGGAAAAAGTTCTGAAATTATTTATCTTTGTCTCATTTTTTTACAGCACAGAAACCTGACATTTTAACAGGGGTGTGTAGACTATCCACTGTAAATATCAAATAGCACACCCATCAAAATATAATGAATACCTGAAGAATACAATGCAACACAATGGAGCTCAATTAAAACTAATACTAGTATTACAGAAAAAAATATAAACATAATAAATCATATCTAGAGATATTTTACAATAATACAAATAGTGTAGTGGCTGCAAAGTAGTCTATATTGCACTATATAATTCCCTGGTGTTCTTAAACATTCATAATTTTAAATCATTTTAGATTAATCTTCATCTCATCTCAAGGACTCTTAAAGCAGATTTTTAATATGCATATTGCATAAAAATAACTGCCTTTGAAATCAGTGAGGTGAGCAAAAGATTATTGTTCTGTTATTATTCAGATGTGTCTTCCGCCTCTTTTTGAAGATATCCAATAAAGGGGACTGTCAAACACAGTACAAGCCATTTATTGTTTATTAAAGTACAAAGAAACATAATCCTTGAAGTTTAAGTCAAGCTTTAATGTTAATGTTACTGTTCACCAGATATTTTTTTCCCCAGAACTCCTGAAAACTTTCCATATTTTCAAATTAAAATTGCTGTGAATATTGGTGGTCCAATATTTTTCTGTCCTTCTTTAACAGCTGTAATGCAATACACTATATTCTAATTTAGCAAGTGCATGTATTAACTACAATCTAGTATCTAAACATTTCTGCAATTCTTGATTATTCATTTGTATTAATTATTTTTTCATATATTTGGTCCCTTTGCCAACTTAATGATGGACATCGATAGCTAGACATTCATTAAACATTGTTTATTGTTTTATCTATTGCAGGTTGGCCTTTTGTTCATGGATTATCTGTCTTGTTCTGTTCTGCATGCCTTTATTGCTTTATGGAATCTACATGATGCTGGTGACGGCTGCATGCATATTATTCTCATTGATATCATTTGCAAGTGTTAGAATGATGCCAGAATGTAGCATTCAGTTTGGTAGTTCTACTTTAAGCAGGACATTTGGACTTTCCTTCTGGTTGAGTTTTGCAAACGGTAAGTAAAAAACAGTACATTACTCTGATTTATACATTTTTTTGTTGAGAAGATAAGTAATTGATGTCCTGTCCAAATATTTTTCTTTTCTGCACTAGTTCATGGCAGCAATAGCATATAGGTTTTATGCCCCTCCTCCTATATAGAACAGGGACAACGTTTATATCCTATAAAAAGCTATTCCCCTTACCCCAACCCAGTCTTGTTCCTGTCCTCCTATTGATAGAATGTTACAATCTTTCAGGACTCACAGATCCATAGTAAACACAGTTACCATCGCTCTTCTTACAAAAGCAGACCATCAACAGCTCTGAAGGTTCTTCCCCTTTATGTGACTAGGAGTAAAGTTCAGGTATTATGTATATATTGAAAGTACTTGACAAACAAACCTCTATTCTCTCCTTATGCATACCTTTCAAAATGGGAAAGATTAATTTATTGCTACTATAAACTTACTATTATCCTGGCACGCCCTACAGTCTTTAGCATTTTTTTTTCTTTCCTCTCAGCTCTAATAGCAGTCTTTCAGAGAGAATGCTTTTATAGCTTCCTTTTCGGATTTTTGCATCTTTTCCTCACTTAGCAGGCACTGTCGGGTGGTTTGTCCCATGTTCATGCGATTTTGGGCAGCAGCTGCTAATGAAGAAAACAAGGGTTTCATATGAAGAATTATCTTCAGAATTGGTAGGAGAAGGTACATCAGGCCTGAACAGGAATGATTTATGTAAAGAAAAAGAATATAACACAGATTTCATTAAACCTGGTAAAACCCCTGGTACGGACAGTCAGTAAGGCCTTGGATATACAGGACCTGGGTCCCAGGCCACCTACCTCAAAGTGGTTTTCAAAGCTAAAGAAGCACATTTTCATGTTTCCATTCACAGATAATATCAAGATGGTTGTGCACTGTGAATGGATCAGAGTGGAGAAGAAAATCTACACTGAAGGTAGACTGGCAAGACTTTACCATTTTTTTGATTGAGACACTAAGGTCTGGGATAATGCTCTTAAATTAAACACTCCAAACATTGATGTGGCTAGAAAGGTAAATCTGCCTTTGGATGACTGTCATTTCTTTAAGGACCCATGGATCACAGATTGGTTTCTCATTTAAAGAGAACCTAAACAGTTATAACATAGGCTAGCAAGCCAGCAGTTGCTTTGACTTCAGTATCAAAAAAAATCAACAAAAACACTTTTTAACTCTAAAAGAGAGTCCTGAAGTACCTGGAAGAACAATTTTATCTCTGCAAGAAAGTAGTACATGAGTCTATTACGTATCCTAGCATCCACATTTCCATTATCAAGAAAGAAACAGAGCTGGCATCAAAGGATCTTTCTCTCAAATAACCTAAATTTCCACATGGCCTGGAATATGGAACAAAAGAACCAAAGCAAAGATCTTGCTCTAGACAAAATATAATGTGAAGTTTTCACCACAGATCCAAGCAGGTCTGATGAAAGGACCACAAGGGGTAGGTCAAGCCATTTATCAATTAGCTCCTATCCTTAACAGAAAATATGTACAATTTTGAGTTGGCAACAAAGTATTGATGTCCTACTTGTACAGCTATTCTATGTCATCTATCTCTCATTATGATATGAGTTCAAGAACATTTATTGGGTATATCTGCTGTATAGATAACAGGAAAAGAAAGCTGGAAAACAGACTTCCTGAGCAGGCACATGCCAGGAGAGTGGTATTTGAATCCAGATTGGGGTGTCCTATGAATATAACTCATGACAACAAGATCAGATACTCAGTTAGACATCATCTGCTCAGTTAGACACCTTTTGTGGGGGGTTGGGTACTAACCCAGGCTTTGATGTTTGCTCAGAATTTTACATGTTGTCCATGATAGGTGCCCCATATATTATTTGCTGCAGAGACCTTGTTCAAGGCAGTCAAAAGACTCAGAAAAACTTGTGTAAACTTGTGCAAAAATGCTTATCTCAAAAAGTGCTGTCATACATTTACTCTACAATTCTAATCGTCAAAAAAGTTCTACACAACATTATTAGAGACAAAGCAGAAATAATTTGTTTTACCCTTCCTGGCCAAGAAGACCATTTTTCTCTCTCCTCAGTTTTCTTTCAGTAAATTCTCCAATAATTTTCCATCTCAGATTAGATATTTGTTGCCAAGGTCCCATGTTCCATCAGGACATAAAAAACTGCTTGGAGATTGAGTGGAAAAAGTTATATTAATTGGATTATCCAATGACATGATAATAACTCTGATGGAATCAATAAAATAATCTACCTTTTAGAGTTTACAACATAATCTTGTGAAGATTTGCAGAATGAACATCTCAATATTCAAATATCGATTTTTACAATCAGGACAGGACGTAGGACTCATCCAGTGGGCATCCAACAAGATTGTAGAAAGATACATGAAGGCAGTCATTGACACTTGACCCCAGATTAAAACCTTTTTTTGTCTCCATGGGATCTCTCCATGGTCCTGAAGGAACTTACAAGATCATCTTTCGAATCACTTGAGGAAACCTCAGACTGCTGAATTAGTCCCTGTCCTATCTAAGAGGACAAGCATACAACTCATATGTTGTTGCTGCCAGGAACTAGTCCAAGGAAAGAAAATTACTCCTGCTTTTTATTTATTGTGTCTTTTTATTCTTAGGTCCCTTTACCTTGAATGTTAAATGATTAAATATTATGGAATCAGTGCAATTTGTGTGTCTTCCATTCTCTAGAAGCAGTTGCTTATTTATATTTAAACATTTTAGTTTCTTAAAGTAACAGATAAAGGCTGTACAGTTAAAAATTAATTGCATTTGTCCCTTCCAATAATAATAAATCTCTAATCAAACATAATTAGTTCCACGAGTAAACATAAAAAGTTATCACTCACTCTGGAAATCACTGAATCAAGTAAAAAAGTTATTTGTGTGGGGAAAGTATCCATTGCTGCCTCTACAACCCATCACAGCTCCTACTACAGCTTAGTAAATATTCTCTATAATAAAACATATATTGCTCACAATAGACTGAACCAACACCCTTTTCTATCAATTTGTTGTCTGCCTTCAAAACAAGGAAGAAACTGATTAAATCTAGAACAGTTGTGACATTACAACCTCTTACAGACCTGGAAGGATATTGTTTTCCCATTGTAAGACAATTTTCAATATTTCCATGTTTTTGTTTTTTTGTCTTATTTCAACCTCAATTGTTGTATAAAATTGCTGTTACAATTTTCAAAGACTGGACACAATGAGGTGTCTTTAAAATCTGTATTATTGTATGAGTCATAACCTTTGTTATCCAATCAGATTCTGTAAAAACTAAAAATATGTAATTCAATTCATACCAGACATGTTCGTACAATGACATGTGTAAGCCTAACTATTTTCTCTTCATCTTTCAGGTATGCTTTGTCTTACAATTAGTCTGATCTTGTTAGCTATACACCACATGAGACCAAAAATGCTTAGAGTCTTCTTCAGCTATGGTGAGGCAGAGGATTACTCCAATAAGTTCAAGAAAGAAGACATGGACGATACTGAAACTATAAACTTAAGTCCGATGTAAAGATTTGTGCTGCTGCAGATGAGAACATTAACTTTGTAGATGAATCTCTTTGATATATTTACTACATAATACCATTGAAACGAACATTTCCAAAGACCCCAAACCTGCTTCTTAAAAATGGTTGCATTTTATATGAAAACTTTCTGGTTTTCTAAAGTAAAAGTGAGGAAATGGTGAAGTTACTGTCCTTTTTTTTTCATTTCATTTTCTTATAAAATGTTACTATGTAAACAGTATTAAATGTTGTTTTTAAATGTTTTTTGCTTGAACTAATTTCTGCACAAGGAAAATTACATTTAAACATCAAATAATTACTATAGAATGCTAATAAATATAATTTTCTATAGCATTTTCATATTAGTCTATGTTGGTAAAAGACTGTCAGAGAGTTTGGAATTAATATGCAAATCCTAAGTGGGAAATTAAGTCAGACCTACAATGTGAATGTTTTTTGCAACTAAATATGTGCATTTACAGCCTTATTAAATTGCGATTCGGTAAATTTAAAAGGGCTCTATTTAAGCACACAGCATATTTGTTTACAGAAGTTTTTAGTTAGTGAACTTCTATCCAAAAGCAAGGTCTTCACTAACTAAAAACTTCTGTAAAAAAATATGCTATGTGCTTAATTAGAGCTCTTTTAAATTTACTGAATTGCAATTTAATAAGGCTGCTAGGGTGTAAAAATTCTGGATACTGATACTGGAGAGCAAACTAAAAACTTACATTATTTATTCACCTGCCAAGACATTTTAGTTATATACATATTTAATGTTTATATTGCAATAGGCCAATTCAGATATGTCTATTGCCACATTTGCTACATTATATTCCCCCTTACAATATTTGCATCTCAGGATTACTGTACACATATATAAACAGAAGCTTGAGTTTATGTTTACATTTATATATGTTACTGATGAAGTAAAAAATCGTGATAATATTGGTAATATCTGAGTAATGTTGACATTGTCCGTAGCTGCTCCTTAGTATCAGAGATATGGCCTCCATTCCATTGCTTCCATAAGCATTGAGCCAAGTGAAGTGCACTCGTAATTCACCACTGAGCTATCACGTCACACACCTAACTCTAACCATCACAGTGCTCCAAATGACCCTAATATTGTAAGTCCTGAGTGCCTTTCCCATGGCTATTTTAATAAATCCCTATCACATGCCTCCAGTAACACAATATCTAATCTTGCTGAGGTTAACTCAGAATATTTGTTAATGCCCCAGATATTAAAAAAGCTTACAGGTACTTAAAACCGGAATAGGTTGGTGTGTTACAAATAAATGATAATCACTAATATAGTTTGCATTGTGTGTAACGCTGTTCTAGTGCATACGCACAACAGAAACTATAGTAATCAGGAAACTATTGAGTGGCACATTGTGTCAATTGTGTGTCAATGTGCAGTGCTAGCCACAAATTGCATGCTGGGGGGGGGGGGAGAGAAGGAGTGGGAGAGACACAGGGATGGGAGAGACGCAGGGGGAATAGAGACACAGGAGAGAGGGGGAAAGATACAGGGGAGGGGGAGAGACAGGGGAGGGAGAGGGGGAAGAGACACAGGGGAGGGAGAGGGGGAGAAGAGACACAGGGGAGGGAGAGGGGGAGAGACACAGGGGAGACAAAGGGGGGAAGAGACAAAGGGCAGGGAGAGGGAGAGACACAGGGGAGGGAGAAGAGGGAAAGAGACACAGGAGAGGGGGAGTGGGGGAAAGAGACACAGGTGAGGTGGAAGAGACACAGGGGGGGGGGAGAGATACAGGTGGGAAGACACATTAAATATTATACCACAATTTATGAAGGCGCAAAGGCGACTAGTCACATATATAGTTGTTAGTGTGGGGAACGCTTAGATGTTGGTCACGCTCTGGTGTATGCGCAAGGAGCACTTATTGCGCTTTGTGCATTCACAATGAGCGGCAAAGCCACTCATTGCAGGGCCCCCCTCCTCCTCCCCACGGCTCATCCTCCTCCCCAAGGCGCCTCACCCTGACGAGGGCTGCAATGAGCACCAAAAACACTCATTGCAGGGCTTGTGATGAGCGCCAGAGTCACTCATCGCGAGGCCCCAAGGACTTGCATCATCCCCAGCTGCACATCCACAATATCTCCTCCCTCCTTTCCCCCTTATCCTCCCCCCCCCCCCTTTATCCTCCTCCTCCCTTTCCCCCTCTTCAATTACCCCCCTCCCTTCCATCCAATTATTGTGATCAGATGAGCTGTCACATGTCCGTCATGTCATTAGCATATGCCGGTCGGACACAGCCAGAAGACGCGCTGCAGGGGAGAGAGCAGCAGGAGCTCATCTGATCACAGTAAGAGAGAGGAAAGGGGATAGGGATAAAGTTGGAGGGAGAGGAGCTTGTAATTGGAGTGGGAGGAGGATAAGGGGGAGGAGGGAGGAGGATGAGAGGAAGAAGGATAAGGGGAAATGGAGGAGGAGGATAAGGGGGAAAGGGAGGAAGAGGAGTATAAGGGGGAAGAGGGGGGGAGACACAGGAGAAGGAGAGCATGGCAAAGAGACACAGGGGAGGGAGTAGAGGGGGGGAGACAGGGGAGGAAGACGGGGAAGAGACACAGGGGAGGGAGAGGAGGGAAGAGACAGGGGCGCGAGAGGGGGGAAGAGACACAGGGGAGGAGGAGGGGGAAGAGACACAGTGAAGGGAGCAGGGGAGGAAGAGACACAGGGGAGGGAGAGGGGGAAGAGACACAGGGGAGGGAGAAAAAGAGACACAAGGGACGGAGAGTAGAGGGAAAAGGAGACACAAGGGATGGAGGGAGAGGAGGGGGAAAAAGAGACACAAGGGAGAGAGAGGAGGGGGAAATGAAACACAAGGGAGGGAGAGGAGGAGGGAAAGGAGACACAATGGAGGGAGAGGAGGGGCAAATGAGACACAAGGGAGGAAGTAGACAGGAGGAGAGACCAAAGGAGCTTAGAAGGTGCTCACATTGGGTGGCAAACAGCATTGCCAGGCTTTAAATTGTATTCCCATCATTGTTGACGGGCAAGGAGCTGGTAATCAAATAATAGTTAAGTTTACCATGGGGTCAGAGTTATACTTTAGCTTACCATAGGGGTCAATTGGAACTCCTGTGGTAACGGGTTAATATTTTGTGCCATGAGGGGCTATAAGGATAGCTATGGTTATACTTTAGATGGGGAATCCTCTGGCTAGAGGGTATGAAGGGGATTCCCGGGGTATCCCTGGACACATAGAAGGTAGCGGGTATGAATGGAGAATCCCAGTGGAAACCAGTGCTCATTGAGAGTAACAGGTGTTAGGCAGGGGGTAATAAACCCCCTGCATTAGTCTTGTATTATTATTATTATTTTACCCATTCCCTTCTTTGGGAGGGGTATATATAGAGAATGTACTATGTGTTCGGAGGAGTGGTTGGCATTCCGTAATATTGCTATGGAGGCTACTGAGATTAAGACTTGGAGTCTCCTGCGAGCAAACGTTAGGGCTGGAGAGCTCCAGCCAAACTCTTAGGTGCAAGTCAGTAAGTTTTACTGGCTTGTATTTCTAGAGCCCATAAAAAAGCTCCTGTAGTTGCGAGTCAGTCTTCCAAATGGTTTTGCGGGAGCAGTGGAATGGAGGCCTATGTCTTTACTGCATAATGTCCACTTATTCATTTTTTTCTCTCGCTTTTTTCCTCCGGAAATGTAAGTGTCCTTTCACACACACAACTTTCACCAAAATGTCATGGATACCTCCAGGATCCAGCAGAGGCTTAAAAAAAATTCAAATCAAAAGCTAGCTTTACGACATTCTTCTTGCCCCTATGCCAGACTAAAAATTTTCAAACATATCTTTTTTTTTCATTATACAGTGATCCTTATAGTAAAAATATCAGTCTCCTAGCTGCCCAGGCATGTCAGTGATCCTTTGTTACATATTAACCAATTATTGCTGTTTAATAAATACTAACTGGTCTCCTGCTCACACAGTGTCCCTTAAAAAACACTGATAGCAGACATCCTCCACATTTCTTTATCAGAAAGTCTCAGTTATACTTACTAATAGAAATGGCACTACATATTGATGCTTCTGTGTGTGCTGACATATTATTCTGTGGCACTTCACTGGCAATTTGGGCCTTCCGTTCCCTGAAAATGTACTAATCTAAGTACACTTTATTTAGTATATATTATGATGAACATAGGCAGCTTTCTCTGGGCCTCATTCTATTATCAGCCGTAGGAGATGCGGGGCCGCAAGGACCGGCCGCAAGCTATTCGCCTATTCTATTCCCTTCCGGCCGGGGATTCCGGCAGGCTTGCGGCCGGCGCCTTGCTAACCCTTGCGGCAGCACACGCCGGAGGAAAGCCTTTGATCTTAAACGGCCGCAAGAGTTTCGGCCGTAAGAAAATCCTGGTTGCTATTCAATTGCTCCTGAAAACCTCTCTGCAAGGTTAAAACCGATCAAGGTATGATAGGAATGCTAAGTTCCCTAGGTATTTACTACCCTTTTGTAATCAATTTGTATACATTAGTGGGAAAAAGTTAAAACTCAAGTCTTTATTAATAAGGGTAACAACGGCGATATCAAATAAAAACAATACTATATAAAAAATCCTGGATTGGAGAAATAAGTGTATAAAATAGGCTAATTTGTATGTGAACATATAACCACTTGATATAGTTTTAAACTCTTAATAGAGGGGTATATAGGTTCACAACTGACAGTATTTCCAGAGAGGAAAATGAATAGCTTATCCAATACAAATTGTCCTGTCCTTGTGATTATAATGGATCTATAATATCACTTAATTGATGTGGTGTTACTTGATGTATTATATAGAAGTGGCCCTTATCTTCTAGGGTACACTATATAGAGAGCCTGGAGTAATCTGGTTTCCTATAAATATATATATATATTTCCTAAATGGATAATTATTTTCCACAGTCTCATTAATCCATATTCATATGATAAATAGTCAGGACATAAATATTAGTATTGGCACAATTAATCATAGAAGTGCTATCATATCAAAACGACTGTTATATACAGGTGATAACCACTAAAGGCTGTTCCCCTTCTATTTAGCCCATACCTCATTAAATGCAATCTTAGTATGGGAGACAAGAGGTTGTAGGAGAGTAGTAAGGAGCCAGCAGATTACCTATAGCTCTATGGCTCTTATGCACCGTCTATTATGTGCTCCATCTACCACCACAACATTCACTCATATGGAAACGGACAGGGAGGGTAAGCATTCAAACTCTAGATGTCTAAGGTACAATACTGTTAGTTGGAGAGACGCCGGCGTGCCCTTCGCTGTAAGGCATGCCACGTCATCAGGAGCCGACGCGTTTCGACGTCATTCGGACGTCTTTGTCAAGGTAAAGTATAATGGGCCGTCTAGCCCTCTATTTAAACGTTGCCGTAACCACGGTAACCAATTGACACTACCCGGACTTGCGCAGTGAGTCCAGGAAGCGCTCATTGCGCTATTGCTGCGATATAGTAGAAGTATAAAGACAAGCAAACGGAGTATAAAATAAATGGAAGGATATTTAAGAATATGACAATAATGGTCATTAAACAGCCCATATAGTACAAGGGACTGGGGCCTCCAGACTGAAATTGGAAAAGCTATAGTTGAAAATGAAATAAGCAAAAATGGAATATAAGTGATTAAATACAGATTGTGAAAGTAGTGGATCTGTAAGAAATCACTGAAAAAATAAATATATGTGTAAATATGTACATTAAGTACAAAGGAACCATATTGACTGGTATTAAGTATATACATGTGCTCCTAAAAAGTGTAATAGAAAATAAATATGGTGCATGAAAACAGATCTATAAACATCTGTTATATAAGGTGAATCCGACCCATAGGGAAAGCTCTCAGTTTGTAATAGAGAGGGCCCTATATGTGATCAAATGTGGATATATGGGGAAAGAGAAAAAATGTGTACTGGCTGTGTAACGGCCATTAATAGAATAGTGACAAAAATTGATGTACATCATCGAACTAGATGGTATAGATTATTATTGTGCCAACTAAGAAAAATTAGTGAATGGTCATTTAATCATAATAGCATGTCAATTATGCTGTATAGGTGGTCACACTAAACAGATTTGGTATCTAACCAAAACATAATAATTTAAATGAAGGGTGAAAATGTGAAGCCTTCATTTAATCCCTCTGGTGATAAGGCTTTTAACTTGTAAATCCATTTAGCTTCGTGTTGGAGGAGTTTTTTATCCAAGTCCCCCTGTCTGGGGCCTTGATGTACTTTCTCAAGGGCTGTGAATGTAAGAACTTCACTGTTACCGCCATGAAAGATTTTAACATGGCGTGCTATTGGGGTGTCGAGGTCTTTTTTGATGGAATAGACATGTTCGCCAATACGTCTTCGTAGTTGGCGTCGCGTTTTTCCTACATAGATTTTTTTACATAAACATGTAGCCACGTAGACTACACTTGTAGTGCAACAATTTGAGAAGTCCTTTAGAGTATATCTTGCCCCATTAGACAGATGCTCGTATATTTTTGTGGGTTTGATATATCTGCAGAATTTACAATTCCCACATTTAAAACATCCTAGTGGGGGATTAAGCCATGTCTTATTATATTTTGTCTCCTTAAAGAAGCTATGCACTAAGGAATCTTTCAGATTTTTTCCTTTGCGATAAACAATTGGTATTTTATGTGGAAGGATATCTATCAAGTCTTCGTCACTTCTTAATAGATGCCAATGTTTAGATATAATATCTTTTATTGAGGCAGACTCGTAGCCAAAGGTTAAAATACATCTTGGATATGTATTATTCGATGTTTGGGTATTTTTTCTGTGCGGTTTATTCAATAGTTCCGTTCTATTGCAACTCAATGCATATTGATATGCCTTCTTTAAACATTTGTTTGAGTATCCTCTTTCTCGAAATCTTTGTTTTAATTTATCTGCCTCAATTTTAAAGTTGGTTTCTGAGCTACAATTCCTCCTAATTCTTAGATACTGCCCCTTAGGGATACCCTTTTTCAGGGGTTCGAAGTGTTGACTGTCCCATGATAATAACGTATTTGCAGCTGTCTTTTTTCTGAACGTGGTAGTTGAAATGTTTCCTTCATTATCTTTTTGGATAAGGAGATCTAAAAAGGGGATCTCTGTTCTATGGATTTCATGCGTAAATCTCAAACCCATCTCGTTTTTATTCAGGGAATCCATGAGGGTTTCAAATTCTAGTTTTGTTCCATCCCATATCACGAGTATATCGTCTATATAGCGACGCCAAATCATTGCATGTGCAGTAAGATATTCAAGCCCTGGTTCTGAGAAGATCTTCTTGTCCCAACTGCCTAGAAAAAGGTTTGCGTAGCTAGGGGCGCATGGGGTGCCCATTGCAGTTCCCTTTATCTGGTGGAACCATTTGTCATTGAACAGAAAAAAATTGTATTTTAAGACATACTCTAAGAGTTGAATAATAAAATTATTGAATTTCTCAAAGTTAGTACTTTTTGTACTCAGAAATTGTTTGACTGCCGCAATACCAAGATTATGGGGTATACTACTGTAAAGTGCTTCAACGTCAATGGTTGCTAGCCAGGTGTCCTTTGGTACTATTAAATGTTCAAGCTGTTTTAGTATGTCATTAGTATCTTGTACATATGAGGGTAAGTTTTGTACTAACTCACGTAAATGATGATCCACAAAAATACTGGCATTAGATGAGAGGTTTCCTGTACCTGATACTATAGGCCTCCCAGGAATAGGTACTGTTTGTTTATGCACTTTTGGTAGTGCATAGAAAGTTGAGATGCATGGAAATTTTGGTAAGAGAAACATGAATGTATGTTCGTCAATAGTTTTCTCCATTTTAGCTTTTTCTAATATAGACTTTAAGGCTAGTCTATACTCAAGATTTGGGTTCTTCGTTAATACTTCATATGTGGATCTGTCATTCAAAATCCTATTGCACATTTCTTTATACTTATCATTGCTCAGTATTACAAGGTTGCCTCCTTTATCCGCTTGTTTGATTTGAATATCTTTACAGGATTTTAGCTCATCTAGAGCTTGATATTCTTTTTTAGTCAGGTTAAAAGTTTTTCTTAATTTAGAAAAATCTAAACTTTCTATGTCAATTGTTACCTGTTGAAGGAATACCCAGATATTGGAGTAGTCTTTTAGAAGGGGAGTGAAATTACTTTTATTTTTCCATCTTTTTGTATCATATGTATTTCCTGCATCAGTAATGGTATTCTCTTCTAATAGAGACAATAGGAGTTTAAAGGTGTCAATGTCCTCTTTATTTAAACCTAACTTGATATGTTCTTTATCTTGTTCATTTTTAAAGAATTTCTGTAAGGCCAACTTTCGAGCAAAAAGATTGATATCCTTAATATGGGTAAATTTGTCAGACCTTGATGTTGGGACAAAACTAAGACCTTTTCTCAATACAGATTCATGATCATTATTTATAATAAACTTTGATAAGTTGATGATTTTCATATTCTGATCTTCCATCGGACTTATTGTGTTGGGTTTTTTCTCAGTGTTTAATTCTTTTTCCTTTGGTCTCGCCTCTCGGGACCTTTCACAGGAAACTGGCCTGCCTCTAAAAAACCTTCATTGTTATAAGGGTTTGGCATTCTAGTTTGTGCAAAATTCCTTGTATTGTATGCCTACCTTCTATAATGCATACCAGGTCGTCTACCTCTTGAACTATGGCAATGTTCATCTATATCTGAGTTGTCATAATCAGATGAACTTATATCAGAATTTCTTTGTGGTGGTATTGAGGTAGGAAATTTTTTAAAAATTCTATTTGTTTGGAAATCAGTTTTATCTCTTAGGAATTTTTTCTGCTTCCGATCTTTAATATCTCTCTTGAATCTATCAATGTTATCATTTAGTTTTCTACATAGTGATTCATACTCTGTGGAGTCACTTCGTTTGTTGAATTCTTGTTGGCATAATACAATCTTAGGTTTTAATAGTTCCAGATTATGTTTTTCTGTCTCAATGATCAGACTAATTAATTCAGATGAACATTTAAGAAGAATATCTTTCCATTTGTTTACAAAAGTTTCATCACTCAAATTAATTGCGGGGTTAAGGTGCAATCTTAGGCCTCTGGGAATATACTTGTTTTTAAGGTAGTTTTGTAGGCTACTTATTTCCCATACCGAGCGTACCTGTTTTCTCATTATTTTTAAAAGATCTCCATATATATGTCTTATATCTTTATTACCCTCAGCTGTTGGCTGAGGATTGCCCCTGAAGCTTTCTTCAGCTTCTTTTAGGAGAGATTCAATGTCTATATTATGAATCGAAAAATTCGTCATGGTGAATGAGATATTCACTCTGGAATATAAATCCTTAAAGGTACAGTGCAAATCCTAAGTGTCAATTTAGGGAAGTGTTATATAAAGATACTGGTAATTTTCAATTGCTTCCTTATGTGGATTAAACCACTGGTCTATAGATCAAGGTATGATAGGAATGCTAAGTTCCCTAGGTATTTACTACCCTTTTGTAATCAATTTGTATACATTAGTGGGAAAAAGTTAAAACTCAAGTCTTTATTAATAAGGGTAACAACGGCGATATCAAATAAAAACAATACTATATAAAAAATCCTGGATTGGAGAAATAAGTGTATAAAATAGGCTAATTTGTATGTGAACATATAACCACTTGATATAGTTTTAAACTCTTAATAGAGGGGTATATAGGTTCACAACTGACAGTATTTCCAGAGAGGAAAATGAATAGCTTATCCAATACAAATTGTCCTGTCCTTGTGATTATAATGGATCTATAATATCACCTAATTGATGTGGTGTTACTTGATGTATTATATAGAAGTGGCCCTTATCTTCTAGGGTACACTATATAGAGAGCCTGGAGTAATCTGGTTTCCTATAAATATATATATATATTTCCTAAATGGATAATTATTTTCCACAGTCTCATTAATCCATATTCATGTGATAAATAGTCAGGACATAAATATTAGTATTGGCACAATTAATCATAGAAGTGCTATCATATCAAAACGACTGTTATATACAGGTGATAACCACTAAAGGCTGTTCCCCTTCTATTTAGCCCATACCTCATTAAATGCAATCTTAGTATGGGAGACAAGAGGTTGTAGGAGAGTAATAAGGAGCCAGCAGATTACCTATAGCTCTATGGCTCTTATGCACCGTCTATTATGTGCTCCATCTACCACCACAACATTCACTCATATGGAAACGGACAGGGAGGGTAAGCATTCAAACTCTAGATGTCTAAGGTACAATACTGTTAGTTGGAGAGACGCCGGCGTGCCCTTCGCTGTAAGGCATGCCACGTCATCAGGAGCCGACGCGTTTCGACGTCATTCGGACGTCTTTGTCAAGGTAAAGTATAATGGGCCGTCTAGCCCTCTATTTAAACGTTGCCGTAACCACGGTAACCAATTGACACTACCCGGACTTGCGCAGTGAGTCCAGGAAGCGCTCATTGCGCTATTGCTGCGATATAGTAGAAGTATAAAGACAAGCAAACGGAGTATAAAATAAATGGAAGGATATTTAAGAATATGACAATAATGGTCATTAAACAGCCCATATAGTACAAGGGACTGGGGCCTCCAGACTGAAATTGGAAAAGCTATAGTTGAAAATGAAATAAGCAAAAATGGAATATAAGTGATTAAATACAGATTGTGAAAGTAGTGGATCTGTAAGAAATCACTGAAAAAATAAATATATGTGTAAATATGTACATTAAGTACAAAGGAACCATATTGACTGGTATTAAGTATATACATGTGCTCCTAAAAAGTGTAATAGAAAATAAATATGGTGCATGAAAACAGATCTATAAACATCTGTTATATAAGGTGAATCCGACCCATAGGGAAAGCTCTCAGTTTGTAATAGAGAGGGCCCTATATGTGATCAAATGTGGATATATGGGGAAAGAGAAAAAATGTGTACTGGCTGTGTAACGGCCATTAATAGAATAGTGACAAAAATTGATGTACATCATCGAACTAGATGGTATAGATTATTATTGTGCCAACTAAGAAAAATTAGTGAATGGTCATTTAATCATAATAGCATGTCAATTATGCTGTATAGGTGGTCACACTAAACAGATTTGGTATCTAACCAAAACATAATAATTTAAATGAAGGGTGAAAATGTGAAGCCTTCATTTAATCCCTCTGGTGATAAGGCTTTTAACTTGTAAATCCATTTAGCTTCGTGTTGGAGGAGTTTTTTATCCAAGTCCCCCTGTCTGGGGCCTTGATGTACTTTCTCAAGGGCTGTGAATGTAAGAACTTCACTGTTACCGCCATGAAAGATTTTAACATGGCGTGCTATTGGGGTGTCGAGGTCTTTTTTGATGGAATAGACATGTTCGCCAATACGTCTTCGTAGTTGGCGTCGCGTTTTTCCTACATAGATTTTTTTACATAAACATGTAGCCACGTAGACTACACTTGTAGTGCAACAATTTGAGAAGTCCTTTAGAGTATATCTTGCCCCATTAGACGGATGCTCGTATATTTTTGTGGGTTTGATATATCTGCAGAATTTACAATTCCCACATTTAAAACATCCTAGTGGGGGATTAAGCCATGTCTTATTATATTTTGTCTCCTTAAAGAAGCTATGCACTAAGGAATCTTTCAGATTTTTTCCTTTGCGATAAACAATTGGTATTTTATGTGGAAGGATATCTATCAAGTCTTCGTCACTTCTTAATAGATGCCAATGTTTAGATATAATATCTTTTATTGAGGCAGACTCGTAGCCAAAGGTTAAAATACATCTTGGATATGTATTATTCGATGTTTGGGTATTTTTTCTGTGCGGTTTATTCAATAGTTCCGTTCTATTGCAACTCAATGCATATTGATATGCCTTCTTTAAACATTTGTTTGAGTATCCTCTTTCTCGAAATCTTTGTTTTAATTTATCTGCCTCAATTTTAAAGTTGGTTTCTGAGCTACAATTCCTCCTAATTCTTAGATACTGCCCCTTAGGGATACCCTTTTTCAGGGGTTCGAAGTGTTGACTGTCCCATGATAATAACGTATTTGCAGCTGTCTTTTTTCTGAACGTGGTAGTTGAAATGTTTCCTTCATTATCTTTTTGGATAAGGAGATCTAAAAAGGGGATCTCTGTTCTATGGATTTCATGCGTAAATCTCAAACCCATCTCGTTTTTATTCAGGGAATCCATGAGGGTTTCAAATTCTAGTTTTGTTCCATCCCATATCACGAGTATATCGTCTATATAGCGACGCCAAATAATTGCATGTGCAGTAAGATATTCAAGCCCTGGTTCTGAGAAGATCTTCTTGTCCCAACTGCCTAGAAAAAGGTTTGCGTAGCTAGGGGCGCATGGGGTGCCCATTGCAGTTCCCTTTATCTGGTGGAACCATTTGTCATTGAACAGAAAAAAATTGTATTTTAAGACATACTCTAAGAGTTGAATAATAAAATTATTGAATTTCTCAAAGTTAGTACTTTTTGTACTCAGAAATTGTTTGACTGCCGCAATACCAAGATTATGGGGTATACTACTGTAAAGTGCTTCAACGTCAATGGTTGCTAGCCAGGTGTCCTTTGGTACTATTAAATGTTCAAGCTGTTTTAGTATGTCATTAGTATCTTGTACATATGAGGGTAAGTTTTGTACTAACTCACGTAAATGATGATCCACAAAAATACTGGCATTAGATGAGAGGTTTCCTGTACCTGATACTATAGGCCTCCCAGGAATAGGTACTGTTTGTTTATGCACTTTTGGTAGTGCATAGAAAGTTGAGATGCATGGAAATTTTGGTAAGAGAAACATGAATGTATGTTCGTCAATTGTTTTCTCCATTTTAGCTTTTTCTAATATAGACTTTAAGGCTAGTCTATACTCAAGATTTGGGTTCTTCGTTAATACTTCATATGTGGATCTGTCATTCAAAATCTCCAATCCAGGATTTTTTATATAGTATTGTTTTTATTTGATATCGCCGTTGTTACCCTTATTAATAAAGACTTGAGTTTTAACTTTTTCCCACTAATGTATACAAGGTTAAAACCGAGCCGCAGCTTACTTGCAGCAAAAAGGTCCCGCAGGCACACAAATAAGCACATTTTAAAGCCATAATAAAGCCATCCTGCACTCTTATGAGACTATAAAGTGATTGTAGGTGTTATCATTCATAGCACAACATTCCCCTACACTCAAATCCGTAAATAAATTATTTTTTTAATTTATGTCACATATCCATGTAAAAAGTCCAGAGGGCTTGGAGCACCTCAGACCCGCCCACGCTGCGGCCGGAAAATAAACAGTTAATGTAATCTCTGATTTGGGCTGATGTGCAAGCTTGAGAGGGGGTTGCTATTAATCCTCATGTCCCCCATAATGATCCCTAGCATTTACAGAGCTTTACAGTGCCGTCTTGAATTTATTTTTGCATTTAAAGATTTCTGAGCTTACGGCCGATTGCAAGATATACGGCCGGCCGTAAGGGGATATCCGTATAATTGAATTGCAAGGTAACGGGAGCCCCGCAAGGAATCGCAGCTTTGCGGACGATTTACCGCCGATAATAGAATGAGGGCCTCTGTCTGCTGCCATGTATTCTTTACAGTGAGATCTACAAATTACCACTTCTAAAATATTAATCACAGAGATTCATAGACAAAAAAACATTCCATGGTGAACGTGTTGAAATGGGATTTTAATAGGATTTTCACAGTAAAGGAGAACTGGCAGGAACTTGGCTTATTAGTGGGGCAGACTTTGAGTAAGTTTCCAACCTATTAAAACTGTTTAAATTGTATACACATTAAGCAGTTCCATTAGCTCCTTATTAGTTGATGCTTAGCAAACTGACATTTCTTGTGTGATGGTAGGCCTTTTCCAATCTTTACCCGATAACAGCAGCATTTTTCTTTGCTGTCCCATGATGAAATATTAGTAAAATGTAGCAGGAATAGGGACAAGCATGTGAAAAACAGTTATATAGCCCTATTAAATTCCCTGAACGTGTAAAACTAAAACTATTAAATTGGACCGCTAAAGCAAGCAGCTCATGACTTGCGTCATAGGGCCGAAAAAAGCCTACGGGACGTGGAACTTTGCAGCCACAAATCCTTTGTTCTGTCAAGCCCATAACTGCAACGTTCCAATTTCACTATTAAATTGCAGCAAATTTCCAAAGACCCCATGGCATTCAAGCCCGTAACCCGCAAATGGAGGCAAAAACATTAAGGCCTCCAAATAGGACCCGCAAACAACTTTTAAACACTCTAAAGAACAATATAAACACACCAGTGCACTTTAAAATATAGGGAAAGCATGGAAGGACATTCCAATTATTTGCACAATAATCCCCCCAAAAATATTTTATTTTTATCATATGTTGGAATGGTCATGCGCATGCCAATATGAAAAGCCATGCTGCAACATGCACAAAGCAATTAAAGACACACTACCTGATTAAATTGCAACACAAAAACATGAAACTCATGCCAAATGAACCCTTTCTCACTCACATAGGCTCTATTGTGGACCCGGAAAAATAATTATAATTGCAAATACCGTATTTTTCGCCGTATAAGACGCACTTTTTCTTCCCCAAAACTGGGGGAGGAAAGTTGGTGCGTCTTATACGGCGAATATACCTTTTAACACTGCCTCTGTCCTCTTGATCCCACCCCATTGCTTCCTACCAGCATCGCGTCGGCCGGTGCGTCCTAGTGACGTCACACACGCAACGCTGCAGTACACGAGGAGTGCAGGTAGGAAGCGCTGGGGTGAGATCAAGATGGCAGAGATCAGAATAAAGGTAAGTATCAGGAGGATCAGGAGGGTCAGGGAGGGTCAGGGAGGGTCAGGGAGGGTCAAGGGCTCCCAAATGCTGCAGTGTATGTATGTATGTATGTGTATGTATGTATGTATGTATGTGTATGTATGTGTGCATGTATGTGTATGTATGTGTGCATGTATGTGTATGTATGTGTGCATGTATGTGTATGTATATTTATGTGTGTATGTGTATCTATATATATATATATATATATATATATATATATATGTATATTTATGTGTGTATGTATGTATATGTATGTATGTGTATCTATATATATATATATATATATATTTATGTGTATATGTACGGTATGTATGTGTATCTATATATATATATATATATATATATATTTGTGTGTAATGTAGGTGTGTTTGATTCAGATTTTTTTTTTCTTGTTTTCCTCCTTTAAAAATTAGGTGCGTCTTATCTGCCGGTGCGTCTTATAGGGCGAAAAATACGGTACATCTCACTCATCACATCTACATTTGGGAACACAAATAGTGGCCATATTTCACCACGACATAACATATATCAACCCAGGGAACATTTCATTATTTGTTCTTCAGTCTTTCCGTTGTGTCCAACTCTCTGTGACCCTATGGGCTGCAGCACATTTAGCTAGGTCTCTGCTTTTGCTGTTCTACAAGGTTTGCATGCCAAAGATATTGGAGTGGGTTGACAGTTCCTTCTCTAGTGGATTGTTATTTGTCTGACCTCTCTGCTATCACCTACCCACCTACACTGGCCCTACATGGTATAGATCACAGATTCATTCACGTACACAAGCCCCTTCACCACCACCACTTAACAATCCGCACAAATGTAAATTGATGAATAGCAGAACAAAATGGGAGGTCACTAAATGTGAATGGCTGTACATCTTGGCACATGGCCACCAGCAATGGTGTGGGACTTTCCAGAATGGGTGTAGCAGAGATTACCCCTGTTGGAGATAAGTTGGCTGTTGCTCCACATGCCTCTGCACAGCCTCCATGTGTTTTTGCGGCCCCTCCAGATGGGTTTGAGTAGATTAGTGTGGTGTATGTTCCCCTGGTCCCCTTCAGCATTGCTAAGTGGTGATGGTGAAGGGGCTTGTGTACTGCAATGAAGCTGTGAGCTATACCGTTTAGGATCCCTCTAGGTGGACATGTCATAGCAGAGAGATCAGACAAATCACAGTCCATTGGAGGAGGAACTGGCAACTCACTCCAGTATCACCTATCAAATTCCTATCAGGCCCACAATATCACTAACTGGACATTTGCATGTTTATTAACCCTTAATGTTGACTATATATGATATATAATATCTAATGCTATTATTACTGTTATTATTATTATTATTATTATAGGTATGGATCTATAATATCATGGTTGTGGTGTGGGCGGATATCCCAGCAGAGCAAGAGGCTGTAACCAATCAAAGGACACCTAATGGGTTAACTGCTAGACAACAATATAGGGATAATGCATAGCATCTACTAGGGTGACATGTGTAACCATAATCGCATGTGACATTGAAAAATCATATAACACTCCATATCATAGAAATAACCATTACTGTGCATACAGCAACCATATGGTTTCCATCTGCCATAATTAAACAGATGCTAGAATTCATGGATCATGTGATACTAATGAATTCCACACACAGTCTGTTTTCATTATACTTGAAAACTCACACCAGTCATGTTCATTAGTGAAGAGATATGTAGTCATATATTGCATTTCAGATCCATCTGCAGTGGTGATTTACACTGATTGAATGCCTGTTGGGAACTGGGTCTGGTGTTTACTCACATGATAGTATTGTGCTGCTCGAAGATGAAGAATTTGGTATTAACACCTACAGAGACAAGAACAAAATCAATCATAACAATATTTAGTTTAACTACAACACTTCATCTCAAGTGCAATCCACAATGAACATCAATTGTTAAAATTGTTAAACATAACCAGACATGTCCACACTCTGTAGCCAGCCAATAGTATGTCAACATCTATAACACCAAAAAAATTAGAGGTGCTCAATCTGAGAACGGACAATATCTGAAGGTGATTTGTCCTATTGTTCTGGTTACCTACTCAGAGAGCAACCTCTTTTAGAACACTTGTGCCCTTCACAGGGAGAGATATCCTAAAGTATATCAAAAGAGTGACCCAGTATTCAGTGAGGAGTGATCAGGAGAAAGACTTCCTGGATAGTCCTAAGACCTCCTCTTCCTCAGCACTGGGCCCCCACCTTCCGTGCCCGCGCCCCGTCTCTCTCTTACGCTTCTTGGTTGCGGAGGAGGGTGGGGTGCCACTACGATGGCTGGCTGGGGATCTGGTTGTGATAGTGGTGAGGTCTGAGATGAGGAGGCCGACGTCTCAGGATGCTGTTGTGCAACCAAAGGCTGGAGAGGTATGAGCTGGCGTTTGGCTAATTCGATGAGTTGCTTTCTGTCCTGAATCGCCCGTTCCTCATATCTCTCCATCCTTCGGTTGTGCCTCCTCACCTTAGAATGGAGCGATCTTGTGTTCGCCAGGAGGGCGTGTGTGAGCCTACACTGCCTTCGGAGCAACCATAGCCTCTCATTTGCCTGTTTCCTCTGTGCCATGTCTTCCCTGGCTACCGGACCATGACTTCCCTCAGGGTTGGTGGTGTTGATGGCAATGGGGCCGGAGGTGACAACAGCAATCGCAAGCCCTGAGGTGATGGCAGCAGGTCATGAGGTGACAGCAGCAGGCCACGAGGTGACGGCAGCAGGCCCTGAGGTGTCAGCAGGAGGGCTTGAGGTGTCAGCAGTAGGGCTTAAGGTGTCGCCAGGAGGGCTGGGCTGTTGGCCAATGTTGGGGGACCCCATTGTGTGGGAACCTATGTTGGGGGACCCCATTGTGTCGGAGCCCATGTTGTTGGACCCCATTGAGGGGGAGTCCATGTTGGGGGACCCCATTGTGTGGGAGTGGTTGTGGGCTGAAATGGCCACAATATTGCTGTAGGAGGTGGCAGCTGTGATGATGTCTGAGGCCTGGACATGGCCGGTGGAAGAGGCTGAAACAGCTGTGCCAGGCTGTATGATGCTGTTGAGGGCCCAGGCAGTGATTCCCACTCCTCATATGCTGCTGAATGACCAGCTTGTGTGGATGGTCCTGGGCCCTTTTGAATGCCCTGGCCTTCTTCTTCAACGACTCCCACCTCAATTGAAGCCTTCCCCTGTTCCTCTGTGGCTGGCCTTGTCCTCCTGGGTACTGAAATGGAAGAATAAAATATTTGAGTTGGTTTCCCTACACAATTGACAGCTATGTGTTTCCATATCCTTGACATCATAGTCACCTGTGATGTGGTACTTGTGTCACACAGATGAACCACATAATGAGCATTGTGAATCATGGCTAATATGAATACGTGTACTGCAGGTGTGGTGTGCCATCTGCATGTGCATCAGACATGTGCCCTGATGGATCTGCTGTGTAGTGTGTGAGACTGACCAATCTGTGACATGTTCCCAGCAATGGTTGTTAATATGCAGCTGAGACATGGTCCAGGTTGGGACAATATATGACACACACATGTAGTCCTTCTGTCTGTTTGTATCCACATATGTCGCAGTGCGCTCACCCAGAAATGTACTCTCTTTTGAATGTCAAATCAATCTTGATATAATAGCAAAGAGTACTCAGAATCAGTTTGAACTGCAGCTATTGGCCAGACATTTCCTTGATATAAAATATAGAAATTATGTGTTTGCTACCAAGATTTACATGGTTATTGATGCCCCGTATATCTTCAGTCATAACCATAGGGCTTACAGTGCTATTGGATGTCAGTTATCTATGCGTGTGGGCAGGGGTGTAGGAGGCAAAATAATTGTTGGGGGATACGGCTCATTGTATACACATCAAGAGTACAAACTTATTTATACATACAAACATCATGATATCTGCAGGGTATTTGAGCACCCCACCCCTCCACTCCCACAATTTCATACATCAATGTGTGTTGTGTGATATGATACTCAGTTTGCATAGTAATTGGCACACCCGTGTCCACCTGTCCTGGTAGGTTTACCACTGCTGGCTGAATCCACGCCCTCAGGGTCTGCTCCCATGCGCAGTATGTGATGTTTGCTGGAGGCCCACCACCGATAGCATGTGCTGCTTTTGCCTCTTCTGCCATCTTATTCTTCACCTTCAGCCTGCTGTCGTCATATCTGTGTTTAACAGACCTTATATCCCTATTAGCGATGCCTAATGCAGCAACAGCTGAAGCAATCTGGGACCAGGCCTCTGCCTTCTGGCTAGCCCTCACGTCTCTCCCTCCATGTATGATCTGATAGCAGGTACGGATTTCTATGAGGAAGACGTCCATCTCCTATGGGGTATAATTGGGGGCCCTGTACTTTGCCACAGCCTCTTGCACTACCAACTGTGCCTGGGGTTCTTGGCCTCCCTCTCCATGGGGCCAGTCCCTTTTCCCCACTACCTCCCCTCCTGGGATCAGGCTCCTGACCCTCTGTCCCTCCACCTTGTGTGCCTACATCTGGGGGCACATCCCTCCCCCCCTGCTGCTCTTCTCCACCTGACCAGGTTCTCCTTCCCTCCACACCTTAAGGTCTCCTCACTCTCCCCCTCCGGTGTTCCCCTCTCTCTCCTCCTCTCCTCTCTCTCCTCACTTTCCTCCTCCCCTCCTCTACCCTCCTATGATATATGAAATAAAAATAAAGAAAAATATAATATATATGTGGATGAGGATGTGGTAAAACAAGAATGTGAGTATTATGTGTAGTATAGTAATTGTATGGCGGGTGGGGTATGGGGGGGGTGTAGTTGTGCTGAAGCCTACCACTATGTATAGCTACTGTATGTGTACGTAGTGATCTATGTGTGTGAATTATGTGATATCAGTAATTATGTATGTTGTAAGTTAAGGGTTAAATTATCTTATAGGTCAAAATATCAAAAACTTACAATGCCCCTTCTCTCTCTCTCTCTCTCCCTCTCCAATGCTCAAAATCCCACCAATGCCTAGACCTGTGTGTTCACTTGCTCAGCTACAGCACAGTCAATGATTTACTGCTTTACCTCCATTTCAACCCTTTCCTGCAGCATTAATCATGGTTTCCAGCTTTCTAGTGGCTGGTCGGCCTGTGTCGCGCTACGCTATACTGCAATTGGTTATTGACGGACGATCGGTACTCGCCCGGACCCTTAACAGTTTGTGTGCACAGAAAGGATTTAGGGGCTTGTGTCTCAATTCCCTTTGCAACATTTCCTAACTTGTATGCCTTATGTGTAAGCACCTACATAGGATAAATAAAAAAAATTGGGTTTATTTTTGGGATGTACTATACATTTATCTTTTTAATTAATTACAATGAAATATTATTGGATAATATATAATTAGGTTTAGTATGTTAAAGGACCACTGTATGAAAGGTTTTCTTGCATACATCTAGGTAGTATATCTTCTAAAAAAAAAACATATTTTTGAAACATTTTATTTTGATTTTATGTGATTTCATTTGCAGCTCTTATCAAGCAATTTATGACCTCCTTTGCTGCTTAGTCACTCTAGGAGGTTAACTATGGTGGAATGCATCTCTGTGAATAGAACTGGTTCTTGGCTCACTCACATAGCCTAGAGGGATAGTGTGCACTCCTCCCCCATAACTTACATGGAAGCCTCGGCAGCAAAGGGGGGCATGTGGCGCTATAAATGGAGTCACATGGTATAAAAACAAAACTTTTTAAAAATAAGTAAGTTTAAGTTTTTTTTTTAAATAATATGCTTGATATTCATTATGCAGAAATTACTTTTATACAGAAGTCTTTTAACTTTGGAAGATGGCTGTAATAGTTGTATCCACCTGTGTATAGCAGGTCTCAGCATAATATGACTCTCTAGTCAAATGTGGCTCAGTATAGATCAATATGCTTTTCTGTCATTCACAAATTTCTCAGCATGAATTTAAATCATAAAGAGGTAGTTAAGAATGAGTGTTATAACCACGCTGTAATATAGTATATATAGGCCCCTATTCAAATGAGCAATTGTTAGTTACTGGAGTCCGTAATGTAGCCCATAAACTGATTTGCTACTCAATTGCCGTCTTTTAGCTACCTGCAAACAATTTGAAGGTCACAGGCTGAAAATCCCTGCGGTTGTCAAAATAGTAACGCCAATCCATCTAAGCCTTTGATCTTTCAAGCCGATAAATGTTACAATCGCAAATCGCTATTCAATTGCTACAACTGCCTAAGCCCGGAATTGTTTTCACATCTGTAAATGGGAAATGTAGAAGAAAATCCTGCGAGTACCAGATAGGACTTGCAAGGGGGTTAAACACCTGTCTGTAGCACTGTAAATATTGCACTTTAAAAGACGGGGAAAGCAATGAAATACATTAGAATTCATTGCACAACAATCTCAAGCTTGCAAATCTGCAATCCAAAATATATCTTTTTTTACGTTTCCTTTCCGTGTTATATCAATCTCGGTGATTAAGGAATTAATACATATAAGGCCACCCACATGGACTAGAACAGTATCGTCATTCATTTTTATCATTTTGTACATTGACGAATTGCGAATCTGATCGCATATCGGACTTCGAAACGCTAATTAATTGACATTTAACCTCCGTATTTTACCAACATCATGATGACGGTCTCATTTACTATTGGATGTTTCTTAATTGGTAGTTATGGCCTTGCTTAATTGATCATGATCATGCCCTGAAATTATACTTACGGTGCATGGTTTACAATTCAGGCTTTCTGCCAGGTAGCTGTGGGCTTGATCAATTGAATTGCTCTGTAACTGTTGCAAATGTCATGCCCGCAGACATACGGATGGTATGAAGGTAACTGCAGTTTGCAATTGAATAGGGGCCATAGTGTCACAGGGTCAATTCCCTGAAAAAGTCCAAGTATGTACTATTAAGTAAGGTAGGGTGCTGGTAACAGTGTAAAATTCATATATAGAGAAGAAGAAAAAAGAAAAGAACCAGCAGTAAACCCCTTGGAAATCATAGTAACATAGTAACATAACTGATCATTATATTATTTAAACCAGACACATAAATATGTGTAGCTTAACCAGGTGTAAGTGTATAACTAGTAATGAAGTTACTGATATTGGGCCCTATTCTATTGCCCAATTCGTAAATTTATACACAATTAAAATCACTCTTAATATTGCTACATATTCGGCAAATATTACTTATTGGCACTAATAAATTCTTAAGTCAATAGAATGCATATAAACGTTTATAAAAAAACACCAAGCCAAATTTATGAGTTCAAGGCATTTGCAAGTAGCGAATAGCATATGGCACATTGATACATGTCATGATGAGAAAAGCATTTGTTAAACACATAAATTCTAAATCAGTGGTAGTCAGCCTGGTGCCTACCTCCCACTAGTTTGAGATTCAAGCTTTTAAGGTGGGCGGCAGAGTAATTGCTTGGCTGGTTGGAAAGCTGGTAAGAGAGCCTGGGGACAGCAGTCAGGACTGGATCTCTATCTAGTAAGAACAGGGTGATACATAGCTAGGGTAATATGATTTATGTATTAGAAATTGAGTTGCTACGGCACCGGTGGGCGGTAAGGACATTTTACCATCAAAAGTGGGCGACAGGTAGTAAAAGGTTGATGACCCCATTCTAAGTTCAGCAATAGTAGTATATAACAATATATCACAATTCAAACACAACTACTTCAACTACTTGATTTATAATCTTAAAATATTAGCACTACTAATGAAAATATCAATATAATATAAAGCAAAAAAAGGAGCTACTGGATCAATAGAAACAATATATGTGTGAAAAATGTCATAAGTGTGGTGTTAACCTGGAGGTAGGAGTGTAAGGATGAATCTCAATTATTATAGGCAATGAAACTGGGACAGTAGTTTGTGAGATTTACAATATATATCAAGCATGTGGTTCACAAAAATGTTAAGTCATATAGTCAGTATTAAGACCCAAGGGTGAGGGGGGACCAGGTTTACCCCTAACCCTTCTGCTTACTTTTACAGGAGCAACCCCTAGATGGTCTAAGTTCTGGTAACCTCAGGACTTCTGGCTTCTCCATGCCAGGACACCAACTTAGGACAAGATCTCAGGAACACAGAAAAAAAAAGCAGGCTTGGCAAAATAATAAACCGACAAAAACACTTTTTTTTTAATCTCAACCATCAAAGCCAACTTTAATAACTGACAGTTATTACACGTTATTAATAACATGACAGTTACAGATCACATCACTACATTCTAAATTACTGTTACTGTTCATGAAGCAAACATTCAACATACAGATTCTAACATCATAAGTCAAACACAAACAGAGAAGCAACACAACATACAGTAATTACCGTAACCACAAAAATCATTGAAGTAATTGGAAAGAATTCTAGAGAAATTTGCTGAAATATCATATTTTAAAATTAATAATACTAAAACAGATATAATTGTTAAAAGAATGAATCCAGAGGCGAAAAATAGATAAAAAAATAAATATAACTTTAATTGGGATGCAAAAAGCATAGTACACTTAGGAATAAAATTCCCTGAACGAATTAAAGAGATATTAAAACATAACTTAGAAAGAACTCTGAGACATATAAAAGCAAAAAAAATATTTTTCATGGAGTGCAAGAATCACTATTATTAAAATGTTAATAGTACCTAGATTAACATTCGTTTTTAGATGTTTACCAGAAATGATTCATAAATAATATGAGTATAAAAATACAGAGATATATGAATGAATATATATTAAATAAGAAAAAATCTAGAATATGTTTGGAAATAACTAAAAGAAGTGTTGATATTGGCGGTTTACGATCCCCATGTATAAAAGAAATTCAAGAATCTATAGCTATTTCTCAATTAATTATATGGATTTCTCCTTATTCAAATCCGATATGGAAACAAATAGAAAGTGTTATGATGGAAGATACCCCTATTAACCTGATTGTATGGCTTACAAATTAAGAAATTCTGAGACATAAAAAGTTACCTAGAGGGATAAGATCATTGCTGAAATTTTGGATTAATGTGAGAGGTAAATTAAAATGATCAACATATCCCTCATTAGGTACTCCAATAGAAATAATATAGTTTTTTCAAGGGAAAATAAAAGTAGAACAATGGAAAAAGAAGGGCATATATAATCTAGTAGACATGTATGAAGAAGGGAATCAAATGGATTGGCCCAAATTGAAACAGAAATATGGGTTAGAGGGGGGTATGTGGCTGCAATATGGTCCTATTAAAAATATATTAAAAAAGAGAGGTTTTAAGAGAAAACATATGTTGCCCTTAACATCATGTGAAAAGCTAGTCTATTGTACAGATTTATCACATATAATTTCTAAATGTCATAAAATACTCTTACAAAATGAGTTATTTAAGAAATCCAATGCTATAATAACATGGGAAAAGGAAATAAATAAAGAGTTATAAATAGACATTATGGCTACATTCTTTTAAATTGGTCCTCAGCTCAAGCAAACTCCTATATAGAATTATATTTTAACATAATACAGCTATGGTATGATACAATAAATAGATTTCAAATAAAAGGAATAATTAAATGTTGGAAAGAATGTGGTAATTCAGGAAATGCAATACATGTATGGTGGGAGTGTGAAGTGATGGAAGATTTTTGGAAAAAAATAAGTATGGCTCTCAGAAATAGTGGGAATGAAGATTCCACTTAATCCTCAACTCCCTAAAAGTAAATTGTAAGATATGTTAAAAGAAATAGAGAATACGATCAAGAGAACTTAGAAGAAAATGTAAAAAAAGAGGTCTAGTCTCAAACTGGTCTATATGGGATACATACGTGTGAAGTAAAGGCTTATAAACTCTGGTAAATAGAGAAAAATAATATTCCTGTAATAATGCATGAGTTAATTGATATGATTGTATATGAATGTTTTAATGTTTTCTTGTAATAGTGAAAAATAATATTACTGTAACAATGCATGTGCTAATTGATATGGTTGTATTTAATGTTTTAATGTTATTTTGTATTTTTGATATGAAAATAAAAAATAAATAAAAAAAGTGTACTGTGATCATTATATTACACAATGTACAATGCTGAGTTATGACAAAAAAAACAAAATACATGGATGTCAATACTACATCAGTAAGGAATATGAGTTATTGTAGTATGGAATATATAAGTGCCATCTTAAGGCATATTATTATAAGGCATATTACAGTGTATATCAGTGCGGATGATATTAACAGTGTGAATCTTAAAATGCAGTGCATAAGTGAACTGAGACAGTATGCCAAAATACATGATTGTCATTATACTATCAGTGTCAAGTATAGGTTATATCAGTGTGGAGTATATAAATGCCATTATAAGGCAAAATATTTTAAAGCATACTAAAGTGTATATCATTGTGAGTTACAGTATACTGTTAATGCACCTCAAAATACAGAGCATAGATAAACAAGAAACGTATTGGTAATATTTCAACCGACCATGAGCCTGATTCAATTGAGCTATAGCAAGTTCCTGTAGCCCTTAAGTGAGGCTGTAAGTTAATTTGCTATTCAATTGGCGTCTTTTTGCGGGCTTCTAATGGGTTTTGGGTTGCGGCCTTGAAAGTTTGCTATGGTAAAACCCAGAACTTACAGCCTCTTGAAGCCTTTGATCTTTCAATTCCGCAAGGGATACGATCGCTAAAATCGCAAATCGCTATTCAATTGCTCCAATTCCCCAAGCCCGCAAAGATTTTCACACCCGTAAATGGCAAATGAAGGAGAAAATCCAACGAGTAGCACTGTAAATGCAAATATAAAATCAATACTGAACTGTAAATAACTGGGAAAGTGATGAAAGACATTAGAATTAATTGCCCAACAGTCGCAAACTTGTAAATCAGCAGTAAATAAAATTTATTGTGACGTTTCATTTCGGGGTTATAGCGATCTCGGGAATCAATTAGTTAATACATATCAGATCAGGCCACCCATATGGACTAGAACAGTATTGGCATTCATTTTCATAATTCTGTATTTTGCAGTTTTGCGAGTCTGATCGCATATTGGACCCCCGAACCTAATTGATTGACATGTAACCTCCATGTTTTACTGCCATAATATGAACAGTCTAATTTTCTATTGGCTGATTCTAAATGGGAGGTTACAGTCTTGCTTAATTGATCATGTTCCCGCCCTGAACTGCTAAGAACAAGTGCATGGTTAAAGGATTCGGCTTTGGGACAGTAACTTGCGGGCTTCATCAATTGAACAGCTCCAGACATACGGCCATGATCCCAGGAGATGCAAGCTTCCAATTGAATCGGGTTCCATGTGTATAAGTGAATTGATGATCAGATGTTAACCCACTGGGTGTTTAAGTATACCTAAACTCAAGGTCTTATGTGAACTAGAAAATACTAAGACTAGAGTGAAATCTGTATTAGAATTAACAGTTTGTCTGTCGTGCTGGAAGGGGCCATGATGTCAGCAAGGTGCAGGGCCTGCCAGCCAGCATTACAGCATAACAGCAGCCATTTCACACCTCAGAGAGAGAGAGGCAGCAGAGAGAGACACAGCACAGAGAGAGATAGCACACAGACATACAGCATGGAGAGACAGCACAGTGAGAGAGAATGTGCCACACAACACAGCAAGTGGCAAAACTGACGCCATACACACCTGAGAGAGAGACACACAGCATAGAGAGAGACAGGAAAGGTAGACAAAGCACAGAGAGAATGCACAGAGAGACTGCACAGAGACACACAGCACACAGAGAGAGACAGCACAGAAAGGGACAGCAAAGAGAGAGACAGACAGCAAAGAGTGAGATAGAACATGTCACACAACACAGCAAGGGCCATAACATACAACATCAAGTGGCAGACAGGACACAGATAGCAGAGAGAGAGAGACAGACCCCCTACAATAAAGCAAGCGCTGCCACACACCACAGCGAGCAGCATAATCACCATTACACACCTTAGATAGAGACACACAGCACAGAAAGACTGCACAAAGACAGACAGCACACATACAGCACAGAGAGAGAGAGAGAGACAGTAGAGAGAGACGGACAGACAGCAAAGAGAAAGAGAAAAAAATAACATACAATAAAGCAAGCACTGCCACATATCACAGCAAGTGGTATAACTGCTGCCACAACACATCTGCGAGAGACACATCACAGAGACAGGACAGAGTGAGACACAGCACAGATAGAGACAGCACACAGACAGACAGCAAACAGACAGCACAGAGAGAGAAACAGCAAAAGAGAGAGAGACAGAAAGCAAAGAGTGAGAGAGAACATGTCTCACAACACATCAAGTGGCCCAACCACCACCATTACACATCTCAAAGAGAGACAGATAAAGCACAGAGAGAAACAGCACAGACAGAAACAACACAGAGAGAAACCGCACAGACTGCCAGCACACAAACAGCACAGAGAGGCAGCACACAGAAAGACAGACAGCAAAGAGAGAGAGAGATAGACAGCAAAGAGTGAGAGAGAATGCGCCACAGAACACAGCAAGAGCAACCACACACCACAGCAATTGGAATAACAGCCCCCATTGCACACCGCAGATAGAGAGAGATAGCCGAGATATAGAGACAGCACACAGACAGCACAGAGAGAGAGAGAGCATAGAGAGATATACAGCAATGAAGAGTGAAAGAGAATGTGCCTTCATCAAAAGTGGCGGAAAACAAGTGGAGACTGATAGCTTGTCATACAATGCAATCTACAGACATTTCATTTATATAACGCCGAAAGCGCCCATTGCGACGCCTGTGATAAGCGACACAGCCGCTAATCTTAAGGCCCGTAAAGAAGAGGGGAGGAAAGGCTCGCAATGAGCGGCAAAGGCGCTCATTGCGAGGCCCGCAAGTTGCGGCAAAAAAAAAAATGGCAGAAAAAGAATATCGACGTTTACACCAGCTAGGCCCGAATTAGACAAAGTAGGTGGGGGGACCGGCAAGGGCCGTAATGGGCACAGGGGGAGCCCTTAAGTGAGGTTGAAAGCTAATTTGCTATTCAATTGGCGTCATTTGGCAGCCTCCCAACGGCTTCTGCGTTCCAGACTTGAAAAAAAAAAGTGGCGTTAAACCCATAAAAAGCCAAAAAAGGCCGAAAGGCGTTGAGCAATAGTAATTTAAGCTTCAAGTCTTGCAGGCTTGAAAAAAGTTAAGGTTTTAACCACTGCCAAGCCCGCAAATGTTTTAAAACCTGTAAAAGGCAAATGAAGGCGCTCATCGCGAAGCACGCAAGTTAGAGGGGGGAGAGCCTTGTATTGTGTGACAAACAACAGCATTGCGAGGCTTCAAATCTTTTTGCGTCATTTTTGACGGGCAAGTCACTAGTATATATATATATATATATATATACCATATATACTTGAGTATAAGCCGACCCGAGTATAAGCCGAGGCACCAACTTTACCACAAAATGGGTGACTCGAGTATAAGCCGAGGGTGGGAAATGTGCTGCCTCCTGTGTCCCTCTTGTGTGCCCTTTTCTTGTGTCTCCCTCTCTTTCCCCTGTGTCTCTTCTCCCCTCTCCCTCCCCTGTGTCTCTCCCCCCTCTCTCTTCCCTGTGCCTCTTCCCCCTCCCTTATCACCCTCCTCAACCCCCCTCCTCATCCTCCCTCCTCATTCTCAACCCCCCTCCTCATCCTCAACCCCCTCCGCAACCTCCCTCCTCTTCTTCAACCCCCCATCCTCAACCCCCCCGTCCTCATCCTCAACCCACCCTCCTCATCCTAAACCACCCCCCTCAGCCCCCATCCTCAACCCCTCTCCTCATCCTCCCTCCTCATGCTCAACCTCCCTCCTCAACCTCAACTGCCCTCCTCATCCTCAACCTCCCTCCTCAACATCGCTCCTCATCCTCAACCTCCCTCCTCATCCTCAACCTCCCTCTTCAACCCCCTCCTCAACCTCAACCCCCCTCCTCAACCTCAATCCCCCCATCCTCAACCCCCTCATCCTCATCCTCAACACACCTCCTCATTCTAAACCCCCTCCTCAACCTCCCTCCTCAACCCCCTTCCTCAACCTCAACCCCCCTCCTTATCCTCAACCCCCCATCCTCAATCCCCCCACCTCAACCCCCCATCCTCAATCCCCCCTCCTCAACCGCCCATCCTCAACCCCCCTCCTCATCCTAAACAACCCTCTTCAACCTCCCTCCTCATCCTCTCTCCTCAACCTGCCTCCTCAACCTCAACCCCCCTCCTCCCCCCCTCTCAACCTCAACCCCCATCCACATCCTCAACCCCCCCATCCTAAACCCCCCATCCTCATCCTAAACCCTCCCCATCCTCATCCTAAACCCTCCCCATCCTCATCCTAAACCCCCCATCCTCATCCTAAACCCCCCCATCCTCATCCTAAAAACCCCCATCCTCATCCTAAAACCCCCTCCTCACTTTACCCCTCTAAATACCTCCCCCTCTCCCTTTGCCCTCACTTACCTCAATCTGCAGCGGCTCCTCTGCTCCTCCGCTCCTCCACGCTCCTTCCTGCGTCTTGACCCGGCCAATGCTAATGACGTGGCACTCATGTGACGTCACGTCATTAGCCTATGCCGGGTCCCGACGCAGGAAGGAGCTTGGAGAGCAGACGAGAAGCTGCAGATGAGGTAAGTGAGGGGGAGGTATTTAGAGGGGTAAAGTGAGGAGGGGAGTTTAGAATGAGGAGGGGGGTTTAGATTGAGGAGGGGGGAGGGAAAGAGACATGGAGGAGGGTTAGAGAGACACGTGGGGAGGGTTAGAGAGACACGGGGGGGTTAGAGAGACACACGGGGGGGAAAGTGACTCGAATATAAGCCGAGGGGGCCTTTTTCAGCCTTAAAAAAGGGCTGAAAAACTCGGCTTATACTCGAGTATATACGGTATATATAGTTACATAGTAATTCAGGTTACTATGTAACTATATATATATATATATATATATATTTATATATTAGTGACTTTCCCATCAAAAATGACAGCAAAAAAAAATTTTGAAGCCTCACAATGCTGTTTGCCATACAATGCGAGACTTCAACAGCATTGCGAGGCTTCAGATTGTTTTGTCGTCATTAGAGACTGCATTGTTTTATTTTTACACCCTAAAATATTTTGTCCATGATCAATTGCAGATCCTCAAACTTACATTTTAAATATAAAATTACTGTGGTCCTTAATTGTGGATAAGAAAGAAAAGCAATGACTGTATTGTTCAGAAGAAATGAAAATAAATTCAGTGCATAAGAGTGTAGAAAGCTATATAACCACAAGGTGGTGAAAGAGACCATACATTCCTACACAGAAAAATAAAGTCAGAATTGCAAGAGAGTAACCCAATGTGTTAACAATAATAATGTAAAATAATTAATCTTATCCTTAAAATTATGAAAAATATAATAAAATATAGAGGTAGTATGTATAATAAAAAAACATGAAAATAAATAGATTTATATTAGGCATTTAAGCAGTTTATTTCTACCAGTACTCACTTCACATCACTCAAAATCTCTTTGACTTTTTTCAGTCAACTAAACTAACATCCCAGTATCTTTGCCAAGATAACCTTAAGGTTAAGACAACTAGTCAAATGAACTGGAATGGGACATTTCATATCAGACAACCACAGATCTTCTACTGTGGTCAAGAATCCCGCAGAAGAAATGGAGTAGCCCTTATAGTCAATCCAAGAGTGCCCAAAGCAGTGCTCGGTTACAAACCAATAAATAAAAGAATGATTTCAATTCAAATTCAAGGCACCAAGAAAAGATGTTACTCTTATCACGGGAGATTGGATGGACAATATAAAATTCTTATTGACTATATATATTGTAGCCAGTTGGAGGAGCAAGGATGGAGAAGCAAAAACAAGACCTGGAGCTTACTGCAGCTCAGACCATGAGCTTCTTATTGCAAAGTTCAGAATTAAAATGAAGAAAATAGGGTATATCATCAGACTAAGTAGTTACAAAATAAATTATATACCTGGTGAATATGCAGTGGAAGTAAATAATAGATTTAAGGGGCTAGACATGGTATATAGAATTCCCGAAGAACTTTGTACAAACTTTTGTGACATTATCCAGAAAATAGCAACAAAGAATATCACCAAAGGCAATAAGCTTTCAGTTTACCCAACTGAATGTAGAATTCCAGAGAATAACAAGAAGAAACAAGGAGACATTCTACAATGAGTGATGTAAAGAGATTGAAGAGGATAATAGAAAAGGAAAGTCAAGTGATCTCAAAGGAATGCATCATGCATAAGGCCTGGCTGGATGAATCCAAAGTGGGTATGATAAAATACAAAAATTGGACTTAACAGAAGAAGATCATGTAAAGAAGAGGAGGCAGGAATACACAGAAGATCTATACAGGAAGGGTCTTAACAGCATTGATAATCTCAAAAGCATGTCCAATGAGCTGCAACTAGATATCTTGGAGATTGAAGTGAGATGGACCCAAGACTTGCTAATAACAAGCCTGCAGGAGTTGATGGAATCCCGGATGAACTGTTGAACATCCTACAAGATGCTGTGAAAGGGTTGCTTGCATTATGTAAACACATTTGGAAAATTCAATAGTGGGCAGTAGACTTCTAGAAGATTGGCCGGGGGAAAATGGCCAGCAGCAGAGCTTTTAATCCAGCTCCATCTGCCAAGGGTAGAAACAAATCAGATATGGGGAAGTATCCCCCAATATTGGTGAGAACCCCAGGAATATTTTAGGCCATATATTGTGGCATTTTGTCATACTAGACTGAAAACAAAACCTGAGGCCTAACCACATGTCACCCTGCAACCTGGATTTTTTTCTGCTGGATGAATAACACAGGAGGTGAGATTACTATACAATCACACTCCCAAGGCGGACACCTATCAAAACAATAAATAAATGGAGTTATAGCCAGCAATTGTTAGTAACAAATTGAAAATAGACCTGAGGCCTAGCCACATGGCAGCCTGCACCTGGCTAAAGTACATAAAAGATCAATAGTAACACTCAAAAAGTGCAGCATATGCACAGTGTGCCTTTCTGATAACATTTATCTTTGGTGCTTCACCTCCCCCTGCACCCCAGAAATGTAAAAGGTCAGCCATATTTTCAATTAACCCTACACCAATCTGTTCTTGTCTGAAAGGGGATATGTGGCTCTGTTTAAACATGGATACTAGTCCATTGTATGTTCGTACAGACAATATTTTTGGATAAATTCCCATAACAAGCGGAGAGGGCTTTAATGAGAAAATAAAATACACAGAGTATCATTCTCTACTACCTTTTTGTATATATCAACAATTTCTCTGGAGACATGTCCCTTTCTAATGTTTTTGGCACCGAATCAGCTCATTATGCAATCACTCTTTCAATGCCAGTTCAGCAGTGCACTAACTTCAATGTTACAAGAAAGCTGCAACTAATGCTTGCAGAACATGACCTATAGGTCCCTTTATTCTAAACCATTGATGCCATCTACTGGCCAAATAAGTGACTCATAACATCCAATATACCTGGGCCATATTAAATTTGAAGCCCATAGCAGCACCGGTATACTTGCAAAGCCTGCAGGCTTCCTTTACAAATAAACGCCAGGACTCACACTATATGACCCACTTCTACCTGAAAGACTCTGGGATATAAACATAAGTTACATTTCCAATTAAGAGTCATATGCCAGTTGCCAGTGCTGCCTACGTTGCCAAAACAAAAAGGGCCTACTCAAGTGACTTTGGATAAAGAGTGATAATTATATCATATTGCACTACGGTGGTGATACCACCTATATATAAGCTCCTTACTGGTAATTTATTTACAAATATGAGCCAGGACTGAAACTATGTGACCCTCTTCTACCTGAAAGAATCTTGGATATAAACATGAATTACATTTCCAATTAAGAGTCATACGCCAGTTGCCAGGGCTGCCTACATTGCCAAAACAAAAAGGGCCTACTCAAAGTTATACAGTGCCTTTGGATAAAGAGTGTTAATTTTATTGAGCCTTAAGAATGGGCAAGTCAAAAATAAGTTTGCATGCGAAAAGCATACCGGAACATTTTAAATCACAATCAGCATGCTGCACTCCTACTCCTGAATCTCTTGCTCAGATATCGAAGAAACCCACAGAATTCATAATCAAAATGTGGAAATATCGGAATTATCCTTCGCCAAATTTGAACAAGTATTTCAAGCGTACATACGTACCTATCAAAAGCTGTGCAGGAAATTAAACATGATATACAAGATTTAGTTCAGCTGACACATGCAGTCTATTATGCACCAAATTATTGAGGCCCAATCTAAAGATCACTCTGTAATTGTTCAAAACACTTCTCGTATATCAATACTGGAATCTAAGCTGGAGGACCTTCGCCGACGGATAGTTTATGCCAGATTGAAACTTGATGTGGTTTTTGTCGGTCTGAACAGAGAAGGCCATGAGATGGACACATCATAATTTTACTCTAGTGGGAATAAATCTGACACTCTTCTAGCCAAAAAGTGTAAAAAAATATAAAATCTCAATCAAAAATATTCCAAATTAAGACTTCCTTGGGTGTTATTACTAGTAGTCCCAATAATATACAAAGCATATTTCTTGCCTTGTTTCAGAGATTGTATTTGGCTTCTCCTAAAATCTCTGAAACGCAGATTCCATCTCTTTTGCCTCAGGAGATTGATAATCTTAATGCCAAAATCATGATAGAGGAGGTCAAAAGGGTTATCAAAGGTTTGAAAGCTGGTAAAGCCCTTTCCGCATGGTTTCACCAACCTATATTTAAAAAAAATTGCAGATCAACTGGCACCTCATTTGACTAATCTATATAACAATAGTCTTGAGAGTCGCCCAATGCCCCATGAATTTAACCAAGCAGATATGATATTCATTCCAAAGGAGGGCCGTGACCCCACAGAAGTAAAATACTACCATCCTATCTCCTGAAGGAGACACCAAAATCCTTGCAAAACTCATGGCCGATAGACTTGCTTTGTTCATTCCTAGACTTATCCATAAAGATCAGGTTGGCTTTATCCGTTTCCAACAGGCAGGAGACAACATTAGACGTGTAATAAACACATTTGCATTGGGCAACATTAAGCCACGCTCCATCTTGTTTACTATCCCTTGACATGCAAAAAGCTTTTGACACAGTCAAATGGCCTTACCTTAAAGTGGCCCTGTGAAAATTTGGTTTCACAGGGCCCTTTATGAACTTGGTACATACATATTATCAATCCCCGAAGGCATCTTTGAAACTGCCTGGGGAGTCTAGAACATTAATAGACATTCAAAGAGGTACAATACAGGGATGCCCTATGTCTCCACTCCTGCCCTATCAACAGAGCCACTTGCACAGTCTATCAGATCGAACTCACTCATTCAGGGAGTTAAAATAGGGCACCATCATTTCAAATGCTGTCTTTTTGCAGATGGTATTTGTGCTCCTTAACATAACCTGGCACCTATGTCCCAGTTTTACTCCAAATTCTTGAGAATTATGGAAAGTTCTCTGGACTGAAAGTCAACGTAGACAAAACAGAGGCCCCATCTTCTTTACCTTTTCAAACTCTTCCAACAGCTCTCAACTATAAAGAATTAGACTTATTTCATTTCAAAGATTTTTATTGTCACAAGAGTCTATATAATTTACAGTGGGGGGAAAAGGTATTTGATCCCTGCTGATTTTCAATGTTGTCCACTGACAAAGAAATGAACAGTCTATAATTTTAATGGTAGGTGTATTTTAACAGTGAGAGACAGAATAACAAAAAACAAACAAAGTATAAGTAAGGAAATAAGTATTTGACCCCTTTGACTTAGCACTTGGTGGCAAAACCCTTGTTGGCAATTACAGAGGTCAGACATTTCTTGTAGTTGGCCACCAGGTTTGCACACATCTCAGGAGGGATTTTGTCCCAATCCTCTTTGTAGATCCTCTGATGTTTGGCATCTTGAACCTTTAGCTCCCTCCACCGATTTTCTATGGGATTAAGGTCTGGAGACTGGCTAGGCAGCTCCAGGAACTTAATGTGCTTCTTATTGAGCCACTCTTTTGTTGCCTTGGATGTGTGCTTTGGGTCATTGTCATGCTGGAATACCCATCCACAGCCCATTTTCAATGCCTTGGCTTTGCCCTGGCTTAGGGAAGGAGGTTCTCACCCAAGATTTGACAGTACATGGATCCATCCATCGTCCCTTTGATGCAGTGCAGTTGTCCTGTCCTCTTAGCAGAAAAACACCCCCAAAGCGTAATGTTTCTACCTCCATGTTTGAGGGTGGGGATGGTGTTCTTGGGGTTATAGTTATAAGTTAATACTTATTTCCCTCACTGACCTACAAATCAATTTATAACTTTTTTTGACATGCATTGTTCTTGTTTTTTTTTGTTTTGTTATTCTGTCTCTCACTGTTAAAAAACACCTACCATTAAAATTATAGACTGATCATTTCTTTGTCAGTGGACAAACATTCAAAATCAGCAAATACTTTTTCCCCCCACTGTAGATATAGCAATTTTGACACGCAGGTCAAAGAGTATATTTATGTATTATATACAGTACTAGCGACTTGCCCATCAAAAAATTACAGTCAATAAAATTTGAAAGCTGGAAATGCTGTTTGTGACCCAATGTGATTCTCTAAGACTCTGAACATTTTTGTTATCTACAAATAAGTACAAAAATGTATAATAAAGTTTTTTTGTTTTTTGAACATGTTAAACCATATTAAACTTTTTAATTGTCATGTATAGAATAATAATGCAACAATCCATAAAATTTATCTGAATACGTATTCTGAAGCATTACATACATTTTTCTAACATGCAACTTATATTGTAAACAGTGTTGAATGAATTTTTGTTAACAATACTAACATAAAATCGCTGAACTTTGTCTAAATGAGTCTCTTAAACCATTACAGAATGCTTATTAACATACAACTTGTATTTAAACTCCTGGTAAAGCTCATAGGTATTGAATCCAGAGGAAGGCAAATAGTAAAAAACCCCATTGCAACTTAGCCAATTGTCTCAAAAGGGGAAAAAAATAATTCCTTCCTGACCCCATTAACTGGCAATCGGATTACTCCCTGGATAAATCCTGTCTTTTTAATTATACATTGAATTTTGTTAACAAATGTTTATGCTGCAAATGACATAAATCTTTACTAACATGAAATAACTGAATGATTCAAACCTTGTGAAATACAATGTTAACAATGCAAACATTAACGTAAGATAAAAACATTTAACCTGAATTTATTTCAAGCTATAGTGATCTTGAATATTGAATCCAGAGGAAGGCAAAGCCAAAAAAAGCACATTTAAACTCTGTAATTTTGAATTACTTTTTGACTCCATTAACTGGCAATCCCTGGATCAATAATCTATATATCATGAAACATAAAAAAAAATCAACAAATGATGCTGCTGCTACTAACATTAAACTTTAATTACATACAATGCATCAACTTTTCAGTCCTTTGCAAACAGAATGTTAACATTACAAAACTGAAATAAATGTATGGAATTTGAGACAGTAAAGGTAAGGAAATGCAAGCTAACTGTTTTGTGGGGCCAATCATGGCGAAAGTGACTCCCAACACATTCCATTTTTTTTTGTTTTGTTTGTAAAAAGTGGTTCCCTTTGAAAGAGCCCAGCAGACTTTTACTTGTGTCTATGGGATGTAATCATTGTATTTTTTTCCTTTCTTCCTTTTTTAATGGTTATTACTGTATTTTTCTCAAATTGTAGATATAGTTTTGTAAGTGAAATAGTGGTCCTCTAAGAGGAGGCCAAGTGACATTAAATGTCTAACTGGAAATAAAACCACTATACTCTCTGATTACAAAACCTCATAGTACACAATGTTTTTTGTAAAAATACTTCCATCGTGTAGTAGATCACCCTGACTTGGGTTGTCTTCAGTTGAAATGTTAATCTCATCTGGATTTGTGCAACTTGAAAAAGCAAATAGAGTTGTCCATGTACAAAAACTGGTTCCTGTAAAAAAATACCCACAGACTTAAAAGTTTGTCCTTGGGATTTATTGATGGTCATGGCAAATGCCATGATAACTGGAAATTGTCTCCTTTGAAGGACTAAAGGCAAACCACTCTCACTTGGAACCAAATCAATTCTTGGTATAAAAACTCATTCTCCGTTATGGGTCCCAGTCATAATTTCTGCATGTATAAAATGATCTTTTAAATCGTGCACAATTAATCTGGTCCCATTACAAAGTCCTTTTTTTGGATTCATATTTCTCAATAGCCTGACAATTGCCCCTTTTTTCAATTGCAAAACATGTGGTGGCATTCCAGTTGGGGTTAAAGAATTAATAAATTCTATACTAAAATTTGATTCACTGTCTTTATCATCAGCCAGAACTGAATCTGCACTTTGGAGTGTGTTGATGAATTTAAAAATGTCATTATTTAGATTCAAGGCATCGATATTTTTTTATGTTAATATTACTTTGTTTGCAATGTCTGAGTAATTGTTGTTATTCAGAGTGTATAGAAAGATTACCGATATGAGTGATTCCTTGCAAACTATTTGTGATGGAATTTCAATGGGATCATTGGGTAAATCATATATTTCCTTCTCCAATTGAATGTGTTTTGGCCTTTAGATCTCATATTTAATTCTAATTTGAGGTTTGTAAATATTTTCCACAGTTTACTTGTCTTGAATTTCAATGTTTCAATGATATCAGTCCTATTTCCATGTGGCACAACAAGTAATGTTTGCCTAAAATCTTCTCCTAACAACATCACCTTTACACCAAATGGCAAATTATTATCCATCACTTCTTTTAATAATCTATTAATACATTGAAAGGCGTGACATGACATCATTGTTGCCTAGTCTATAATAATTAATTTACTTTTATTTTTTGGCTTGTAAAGAATTCAGTCGAATATCTGACACTAATGTTTCTAAAATGGGAACTGGCAGTTTAAATCCACTATGCACAGTTCTGCCACCTTCTAACAAAAGTGCTGTAATTCCAGTTGTTTCAAATGGCATTGCTATTTGACCCTTTGCTCAAATGTAACTCATCAAACAATTGTACAGATAAGTTTTTCCTGATCCACCAAGGCAATCTAGATAATTGTCTTTGACCATTTCATCATCTGTAGCATTTGTGATGGCATTAAATGTTGCAATTGTAAAGTATTTAAAGTTGCCAGTTTTTGTTTTGTTTTTTTGTTTTTGAAGCACAGTGTCATAATCATCAAAGTTGATGTCATCTATAAGTCCTGGATCAGGCAAATTAAAATTTGCAGAATTTAAAACATGAGCAAGAAATATTTCTTGAATTTCCATTAAAGTTTTTAACAGTGCAATTGGCTCATTGTAACGTTTCAAGAAGTCTTCCGACATATTTCATTTAAATGTTTCCCACAAAGTAAATGCATCAGGTACATTTCAAAAGATGCAAATGAATGTAAATTGTTCTCTCATTTGCTTTGGCATTTGACATAGTGCTGCTTCTTCCAGACACCTCTCCCATTCTGTATCATCTGCTATGAAGTTTTGATGGTTTGCAGCTAATAGGAAAGTCTCATAAACTATGTTATTCCCTGTGCGTAAATGTTCAAAACTTTGTGCACCGGGGACATGTAAAGGAAGTCATCTTAAACTGAAACGTTCAATGTCTCTTGGACTGAAGGTATAAATTTGTGGTATCATTTTATGCATATCTCTTTTTCGTTGTTGCCATAGACCATTTACAAATACATAGGGATATGGAATCTCAATGTATAAAAATTGTCTGGCCTGAGTGTCCTGGCAGTTTAATTTAAACCCTTCAGTAAGTGTTGTTTATCTGTGTTCTCTTTGGGCTAAGACAGTTCTTTCATTGCCTGCAGTAAAGCAAACAAACTGACTATGTGGCAAATATACAGCTAATTGATACACAGCATGTGACCGATCATGCATCTCAAATTTCAGAAGCCGCCACATTGCTTCCGGAGCACTGACATAGCGAGCATCTAAATAATTAGAAAGTTTGTCTTGTAAAATGGGATTTTCCTTTTCGTTTGCTGCACCTTGCACAACAACAGTTGCTGCATAATATCCTTTGTATATATATTTATACACATATTTGATGGATTTAATAGAAGTGCAAGCTTCCACATTTATGTGTGCATTGTACTTCATGAGCAAATGTGGATTGTATGGAGCAACATATCTATTATCAACCTTTTGTCCACGGATAATAGCTGTTTGTCTTTGTCTTCTTTTATACAAAGGGTATCCATCACAATTAGCATAAGTTTGCATTTGAAATTAATTCTGTGTGTTACAATCTCATAAAGTTTGGAATATTTTTCATGATGAATCCACTCTCTCTGCAGTATTCAACTTATCTTTTTCCTGCAGGCTTAAAACTATGTGAGCATGTGGCAGTCCTCTTTTTTTAAATTCAATGGTATAAACAAAAGCCACACATTTTCCAAATAACTGTGCTTTAGTTATATCATGTATTAATGAATTTCTTTCTTACTCATTTTTCTTTTATTTAAAAGTCTCTGTCGGTCTTCTTCTCTTAAGCGTTGGGAAGTTTTGGGTGACTGTGCATCTCTCCACCTTTCCTTCCTTTCCCTTGCCAATCTTCTTTTGAGTTCAATCGTGTCTTCTCCGTTGTCCGCCATTGTAATCTGTAATTGTAAATACAGGTGTAAGATGTAATGTTTTTTTCTTCTGTACATATTGTTTGTAACTGCTCTAAATCCAAAGGTAAATAGCATTAATTAAAGAATGCAATGATTTGAAAATCATTTAAAAATTTTCTATGAAATAAATGAAACCAAAGCACTGCACATATATATATATTGGTATATATATTTATTTTTTTTGGACTAATGAATTATTTAGTCATTACTAAATGAATATATGTTACTGAATTAATCAATAACTGACATCAATGGTAAACCTAAAAAGTTAATTATGTTGTCGTAAAGAAGGGCAAACAGAAACAGCTATTAGCAAAGTATAGATGTGGCTTAAAATAATGTGCAATTTTCTTAATGATGAAATCAATTTACTTATGAGGTCTAATTTACGTTCTTTAAAAGTTAATTAGGTAAGCATATATACATGCCTACTTTTTTTTTTTTTAGCAAATCGGATATATATGCCAAATAGTATATTTATGCATTATATACAGTATTGGTTTCTTAATTATATGTATAATACAAACAACATTGTAACTTCTCCAAATCCATTTTCCTTTTTCAACAAAATCCCCCGAAAAAACTTAAACAATAGTAAAAACAATTTTCCTCTGAGTTACTTAAGGCTTTTTACCTGTTGAAATTGTAGTTGAATGGTTGTTATAAGGTTTGAGGTCTACACCGACGTTCGAGGTATGCTAGTTTTTGGAAGATGTTTATATTAGAGGTGAGGTATTAGTTAATTTTTAAGTTATAGAGATTGTATACAAAAATTACAAGATAAGGTGGCTCAAGCTGTAAATAAGGTGCTGGGTTACAAGAGGGGTGCTACTAAGGATAAAAATTATGAATAGAAAACTCAAAGAGAGAAAGTATCCTTTAAGTAGTTATAGTGCACACCCTCAGCCGAAATAGGCAATATAGAAAAACTCAAAAAATGAAAACGTAACGTTTATTATTATCAGATAAAATACTTGAGTTAAAAACTTGATTTTCTGACGTTTGATTCTGGGAAGTGGATAGAGATTGTATAGGTTGAATTTATCCCGTTTCCCCAGATTTCTAGAAAGGTTGGGTACGTGTTGTTAAGGGTGTGGGTCAATCTTTCGTAAATCATTATACTAATTAGTCTGTTAATTATGTGTTGTTTGATTAATTCAGATGATTTCCATTTTTTGGCCAGGTGATTTTTGGCATCCAGCATTAAAAATTGTAGCCATTTATTTAGATTTTTAGTGATGTGGCGGTTCTGTATACCTAAAAGGCAAAGGTCTATTTAGGGCTTGATTGCGGTGTTTAGGGTTTCGGATGCTACTCTGGTGATATTAGACCACATGTTTTGAGCTAATCAGCAACCCACCATATATGGTAGAAGGTACCTTTTTCTTTGCAGTTTCTGAAACATTCAGGGGAGATTTGTGGGTGGAGTTTATGCAGATTGCCTGGGGTCAAATATGTTCTATGTAGGACTTTAGTTGCTGCTTCTAAATAGCTACAGTAAACTGATCCTTTAGTTAAGTTTGAACATATATTTTCCAATTTTTGGTAGTACCATGTAACTCCTAGATCTAATTCCCATTGTCTAATAAATGTTGTTTTTTCGTTAGTCTGAGGATGATTTCAAATTGAATAAAGGATCCCCAAGATTCCTTTGGTTAGTGGGGCTTTATTGAAAATACGAGATAGCCAGGAGGGTTCAGGGTATTCCCCAAGTCCGGATCATAGAGGTGAAATGATGTCTGATTTTGTTAAAGTTGAATAATTATTTCGGGAGCAATTTAAATTTTGTTTTAAATTGGTCTATTGAGAGTAGTTGTTCATCTTGGAGCCAAGCTTCTAGTTTATCGAGTTTATTAATACACCACCATGCTTTTGATTCTTCTCCCATATTTTTAAGTATTTGTGGTGAAGTGAGAATGGTGGTCAGAGGTGAAATTTTGTGTTTTAGTTGAGTTCTCGAGTTGGCCCAAGCCCAGTTTTTTAAGGATAACTTAATCATGGGGTTGGTAATTCTAGAGCCTATGGTAGGAATTGTGGGGGTCCATATTAATGAATCCCAATGAAATGGTGTAATTTGGAGATTTTCAATAAAGACTCAAAATGGTTTATGTTCTTTTGAATGTGCCTGAGGCATAAAGGAAATTTGTGCGGCTCTAAAATATAAGTTAAAATTGGGACAGGATAAACTTCCACATTTTTCATGTCTATGCAATTGGACTTATTTGGACTTATTTCAATGCTAACAGCCTTATTAAATTCCAGCCTTGTAGATAAGAGGCTTCTACTTAAATCCTACGTACTGCAAATTTCTCAAAGTTACTACTCTATTAAATTAGCCCTGCTGCAAGCAACGTGTGAGCTAAGCAGCAGGGCCATCCGTATTAAAACTGTGAAAATGTACATGAGGAGTGGCAGCCTGAGAGATGATTTTGCAGGCTCCCACACCTCATCAATTGCTGCGGGGGTCCTAAACGGGATCTCCGCTGCAGTCCCACACATAAGCCCTGCCATGGGGGGTACTCCAACTACCCCCCGTTATCTAAAATTAACCCCCCACTATGCGGGGGTCCCCATCGGGACCCCCAATTTGTCCCAAATTAACCCTTGCTGCAGGGGTCCATAGGGACCCCCGCAGCCCCCCCACATTAACCCCTTGCAGCGGGGGTCCCTGATTGAAACCGATCAGGCCTCCGCTGCATTTAAAACTTTTAAATTCCCTACCACAGCGCCTTAAAGGGCCCGTGGCACACTATTAAGTATCCCGGCTGCGGAACCTAAACTTAACCTACCTTTATTCTGGGGGTCCCCATCGGGACCCCTGAAGTGTCCCCACATTAACCCCTTGCTGCAGGGGTCCATAGGGACCCCCGCAGCCCACCCACATTAACCGCTTGCAGCGGGGGTCCCCGATCGGCACCGATCGTGACTGCGCTGCATTTAAAATTTCACATCTCGCGGGTCCTTAAAGTACCGTAAAGGTTCTGAAAGGACTTGCGCTAAAATTTTGTAACACCGGCCAACTAAAATTAACCCCATAACTCATGAGGGTCAATACAGACCCCCATAAGACCTTAATTAACCTTATAACTAATGAGGGTCAATACAGACACTTAATTAACCCCATAACTCATGGGGGTCAATACAAACCCCCATAAGCCTGTAATTAACCCCATAACTCATGGGGTCAATACAGACCCCCATAAGCCCTTAATTAACCATGTCACTCATGAGTATCAATACAGACCCCCATAAGCACTTAACTCTATAACTCATGGGGGTCAATACAGACCCCCATAAGCACTTAAGTCTATAACTCATGGAGGGTCAATACAGAACCCCATAAGCACTTAATTAATCCTATAACTCATGGGGGTCAATACAGACCCCCATAAGAACTTAATTAACCCAATAACTCATGGGGGTCAATACAGACCCCCATAAGCCCTTAATTAACCCTGTCACTCATGAGGGTCACTACAGACCCCCATAAGCACTTAACCCTATAACTCAGGGGTATCAATACAGACCCCCATAAGCACTTAATTAACCCTGTCACTCATGGGGGTCAAAACCGAACCCCATAATCCCTTCATTAACCCTATAACTCATGGGGGGGTCAATACAGACACCCATAAGCATTTAATTCACCTTGTAACTCATGGGGGTCAATACAGACCACATAAGCCTCTATTTAACCCCATTAGTCCCATAAGGGTATATGATGACCCTTATGGGGCTGTTAAAACCCTAACATTAACCACATAAGTGACATGACGGTCCTCAAGGACATACATGACACTAACTACAAACACTACACTAAAACCCCGAATAAACCATTAAATCTAAACTAACCCCCCTCTACACCAATCATCAACACTTACACTACCTACCTACACTACCTACCTACCCCCTAATAAGCCCCCACCACTCTGATGACAGAAAATAAAAAAACCTACCTTACAAAAAATAAAAAAAAACTGTCACAAAAAATAAAAAACATACCTTACAGAAAATAATAAAACATGTCACAAAAAATAAAAAAAGGAACAGTACAGAAAATAAAAAAAAATACATTACAACCCCCCCCCCCACACACACACACACACACTACAGAAATAAAAAAAAAACATACCTGAAAAGGAAAGACAAACACAATCCCCTTATCTATCTAACATACAATCTATTTAATATACAATAAATCCTATCTAAAATACATCCCCCTATCTATCTAATATACAATAAATCCTAACTACATACAGAAACCGTAATTCTAAGCTAAAATAAAATAATTAAGACCACTTACCTTTCAGATGTCCCTTCAGATCACCAACCTAGGGGAAAAAGAACAAAAAAAAAAATAGTGCAACACATTAACAAAAAATAAATAAACATTATACACATTCTAAATATTCTACTCACCTTTCCAGCATGTCCCCGTCCTTCTTCTTTTCTTCTCTGGCGTGTAGTAGAATATTTAGAAAGTGTATAATGTTTATTTATTTTATGTTAATGTGTTGCACTAATTTTTTGTTGTTGTTTTTCTCCTAGGTTGGTTATCTGAAGGGACATCTACAAAGGTAAGTGGTCTTAATTATTTTATTTTAGCTTAGAATTATGGTTTCTGTATGTAGTTAGGATTTATTGTATACTAGCGACTTGTCCGTCAAAAAATGACGGTCAATAAAAGAAAGTGTTGAAATGCTGTTTGCCACACAATGTGATTGTGCTGTGTGCCTCAACTATATAGACCCCTCTAACACACTAATGAACGCATGTAATAATACTATAATATACATCCCACTATGTAATATACATCCCACTATCTAATATACAATACTATCTATCTAATATACATCCCCCTATCTATCTATCTAATATACAATAAATACTATCTATGTACTATACATCCCCCTATCTAATATACAATAAATACTATCTATATACTATATATCCCCCTATCTATCTAATATACAGTACATGCTGTCTCTATATAGCAACCCTAATTCTAAGCTACAATAAAATAATTAAGACCACTTACCTTTGAGATGTATCTTCAGATCACCAACCTAGGGTAAAAAAGATTTAAAAAATTAATACAACACGTTTACATAAAATAACTAAACATTCTAAATATTCTAAATATTATACTCACCTTTCCAACATGTCCCATCCCAACATGTCACGTCCCAGCATGTCACGTCCTCCATCTTTGCTTCCGCGACGCTGCCCCTGTTAAAAAAAAACATTACAGTAGCACACATCCATAAACATAAAACAAAGTGAAATAAACACAATCTAAAAAAAAAAACGACACACATCTGTCCTGGCGGATGTCTCCGACGCTAATGAGCTTCCTACGGAGTGTTCCAGAATAAAATTGGCGATGGCGGCTTCTGATTGGCTGAAAACGCTGTCTATCAAATTCAGCCAATGAGAAGACGCCAATTGTGAACCAATGAGAAAGGGATACACCCCAAAATACCACGCTGATTGGATAACACACCTGTCAATCTTTATTTGAACCAATCCGAAGGCTTTATTGCCATCAGCCAATCACAATGGAATATACCCCCACGCACTGATTGGTGAAGACATCTACGCCTTCCCATTGGCTGTAATATTGATTGACATGAACAATAGCCAATGAGAATGCGCAAATCCTCCACCAATCAGTACGTGGGAGTGTATTCCATTGTGATTGGCTATTGTCAGTGCAACCAATCAGAATGGCACTTATTTAACCCTGTCATTCATGGGGGTCAATACAGACCCCCATAAGCACTTAACCCTGTAACTCATGGGGGTCAATACAGACCCCCATAAGCACTTAATTAACCCCATAACTCGTGGGGGTCAATACAGACCCCCATAAGCACTTAATTAACCCTGTCACTCATGGGGGTTTATTCAGACCCCCATAAGCCCTTCATTAACCCTGTCACTCATGGGGGTCAATACAGATCCCCATAAGCACTTAACACTATAACTCATGGGGGTCAATACAGACCCCCATAAGCCCTTCATTAACCCTGTCACTCATGCGAGTCAATACAGAACCCCATAAGCACTTAATTAACACTGTCACCAATCTACATCAATCATCAACACTTACACTACCTACCTACACTACCTACCTACCCCCTAATAAGCCCCCCACCACTCTGATGAAAAAAAATAAAAAAACCTAACTCACAAAAAATAAAAAACCTACCTTACAAAAAATAAAAAAAAACTGTCACAAAAAATAAAAAACATACCTTACAGAAAATAAAAAAACATGTCACAAAAAATAAAAAAAGGAACAGTACAGAAAATAAAAAAAAATACATTACAACCCCCCCCCACACACACACACACACACTACAGAAATAAAAAAAAAACATACCTGAAAAGGAAAGACAAACACAATCCCCTTATCTATCTAACATACAATCTATTTAATATACAATAAATCCTATCTAAAATACATCCCCCTATCTATCTAATATACAATAAATCCTAACTACATACAGAAACCGTAATTCTAAGCTAAAATAAAATAATTAAGACCACTTACCTTTCAGATGTCCCTTCAGATCACCAACCTAGGGGAAAAAGAACAAAAAAAAAATAGTGCAACACATTAACAAAAAATAAATAAACATTATACACATTCTAAATATTCTACTCACCTTTCCAGCATGTCCCCGTCCTTCTTCTTTTCTTCTCTGGCGCGTAGTAGAATATTTAGAAAGTGTATAATGTTTATTTATTTTATGTTAATGTGTTGCACTAATTTTTTGTTGTTGTTTTTCTCCTAGGTTGGTTATCTGAAGGGACATCTACAAAGGTAAGTGGTCTTAATTATTTTATTTTAGCTTAGAATTAGGGTTTCTGTATGTAGTTAGGATTTATTGTATACTAGCGACTTGTCCGTCAAAAAATGACGGTCAATAAAAGAAAGTGTTGAAATGCTGTTTGCCACACAATGTGATTGTGCTGTGTGCCTCAACTATATAGACCCCTCTAACACACTAATGAACGCATGTAATAATACTATAAGTGCCATGAGGGTCATCCAGGACCCTCATGACCCAAAGTGTAAGCACTACACCATTTTAACCCGGTCACTTATGGCGGTCTATCCAGACCCTCATAAGCCTCTATTTAACTCCATCAGTCCCATAAGGGTATATTATGACCATTATGGGCCTGTTACAACCCAACATTAACCACATAAGTACCATGACGGTCCTCAAGGACAATCATGACACTAAGTATAAACACTACACTGCACTATACCCCCCCAATAAAACATGAAATATCAACTAAACACCCTCTACACTAAACTATTAACACCTACACTACCTACCTACCCCCTAATAACCCCCACCACTCAAATTACAGAAATCAAAAAACTAAAGTCATCAAAAATCTAAAATCTACATTACATAAAATAAAAAAAATGAAAATCACCAAAAATAAATATACAATACAATACAATACATGCAATATAATACAATACAATTAAATACAATACAACACACCCCTATCTAGTATACAATACATTTAACTCCCCCTCTCACTACAGTCACACCTGAAAAGGAAATACATATAATACAATACAATTAAATACAATATAATACAATACATTTAAATACAATACAATACAATACACTTAAATACAATACAATACACCCCTATCTAATATACATCCTCCTATCTAATATACATCCCCTTATGTAATATACATCCCACTATGTAATATACATCCCCCTATGTAATATACATCCCACTATGTAATATACATCCCACTATCTAATATACAATACTATCTATCTAATATACATCCCCCTATCTATCTATCTAATATACAATAAATACTATCTATGTACTATACATCCCCCTATCTAATATACAATAAATACTATCTATATACTATATATCCCCCTATCTATCTAATATACAGTACATGCTGTCTCTATATAGCAACCCTAATTCTAAGCTACAATAAAATAATTAAGACCACTTACCTTTGAGATGTATCTTCAGATCACCAACCTAGGGTAAAAAAGATTTAAAAAATTAATACAACACGTTTACATAAAATAACTAAACATTCTAAATATTCTAAATATTATACTCACCTTTCCAACATGTCCCATCCCAACATGTCACGTCCCAGCATGTCACGTCCTCCATCTTTGCTTCCGCGACGCTGCCCCTGTTAAAAAAAAACATTACAGTAGCACACATCCATAAACATAAAACAAAGTGAAATAAACACAATCTAAAAAAAAAAAACGACACACATCTGTCCTGGCGGATGTCTCCGACGCTAATGAGCTTCCTACGGAGTGTTCCAGAATAAAATTGGCGATGGCGGCTTCTGATTGGCTGAAAACGCTGTCTATCAAATTCAGCCAATGAGAAGACGCCAATTGTGAACCAATGAGAAAGGGATACACCCCAAAATACCACGCTGATTGGATAACACACCTGTCAATCTTTATTTGAACCAATCCGAAGGCTTTATTGCCATCAGCCAATCACAATGGAATATACCCCCACGCACTGATTGGTGAAGACATCTACGCCTTCCCATTGGCTGTAATATTGATTGACATGAACAATAGCCAATGAGAATGCGCAAATCCTCCACCAATCAGTACGTGGGAGTGTATTCCATTGTGATTGGCTATTGTCAGTGCAACCAATCAGAATGGCACTTATTTAACCCTGTCATTCATGGGGGTCAATACAGACCCCCATAAGCACTTAACCCTGTAACTCATGGGGGTCAATACAGACCCCCATAAGCACTTAATTAACCCCATAACTCGTGGGGGTCAATACAGACCCCCATAAGCACTTAATTAACCCTGTCACTCATGGGGGTTTATTCAGACCCCCATAAGCCCTTCATTAACCCTGTCACTCATGGGGGTCAATACAGATCCCCATAAGCACTTAACACTATAACTCATGGGGGTCAATACAGACCCCCATAAGCCCTTCATTAACCCTGTCACTCATGCGAGTCAATACAGAACCCCATAAGCACTTAATTAACACTGTCACCAATCTACATCAATCATCAACACTTACACTACCTACCTACACTACCTACCTACCCCCTAATAAGCCCCCCACCACTCTGATGAAAAAAAATAAAAAAACCTAACTCACAAAAAATAAAAAACCTACCTTACAAAAAATAAAAAAAAACTGTCACAAAAAATAAAAAACATACCTTACAGAAAATAAAAAAACATGTCACAAAAAATAAAAAAAGGAACAGTACAGAAAATAAAAAAAAATACATTACAACCCCCCCACACACACACACACACACACTACAGAAATAAAATAAAAAACATACCTGAAAAGGAAAGACAAACACAATCCCCTTATCTATCTAACATACAATCTATTTAATATACAATAAATCCTATCTAAAATACATCCCCCTATCTATCTAATATACAATAAATCCTAACTACATACAGAAACCGTAATTCTAAGCTAAAATAAAATAATTAAGACCACTTACCTTTCAGATGTCCCTTCAGATCACCAACCTAGGGGAAAAAGAACAAAAAAAAAATAGTGCAACACATTAACAAAAAATAAATAAACATTATACACATTCTAAATATTCTACTCACCTTTCCAGCATGTCCCCGTCCTTCTTCTTTTCTTCTCTGGCGCGTAGTAGAATATTTAGAAAGTGTATAATGTTTATTTATTTTATGTTAATGTGTTGCACTAATTTTTTGTTGTTGTTTTTCTCCTAGGTTGGTTATCTGAAGGGACATCTACAAAGGTAAGTGGTCTTAATTATTTTATTTTAGCTTAGAATTAGGGTTTCTGTATGTAGTTAGGATTTATTGTATACTAGCGACTTGTCCGTCAAAAAATGACGGTCAATAAAAGAAAGTGTTGAAATGCTGTTTGCCACACAATGTGATTGTGCTGTGTGCCTCAACTATATAGACCCCTCTAACACACTAATGAACGCATGTAATAATACTATAAGTGCCATGAGGGTCATCCAGGACCCTCATGACCCAAAGTGTAAGCACTACACCATTTTAACCCGGTCACTTATGGCGGTCTATCCAGACCCTCATAAGCCTCTATTTAACTCCATCAGTCCCATAAGGGTATATTATGACCATTATGGGCCTGTTACAACCCAACATTAACCACATAAGTACCATGACGGTCCTCAAGGACAATCATGACACTAAGTATAAACACTACACTGCACTATACCCCCCCAATAAAACATGAAATATCAACTAAACACCCTCTACACTAAACTATTAACACCTACACTACCTACCTACCCCCTAATAACCCCCACCACTCAAATTACAGAAATCAAAAAACTAAAGTCATCAAAAATCTAAAATCTACATTACATAAAATAAAAAAAATGAAAATCACCAAAAATAAATATACAATACAATACAATACATGCAATATAATACAATACAATTAAATACAATACAACACACCCCTATCTAGTATACAATACATTTAACTCCCCCTCTCACTACAGTCACACCTGAAAAGGAAATACATATAATACAATACAATTAAATACAATATAATACAATACATTTAAATACAATACAATACAATACACTTAAATACAATACAATACACCCCTATCTAATATACATCCTCCTATCTAATATACATCCCCTTATGTAATATACATCCCACTATGTAATATACATCCCCCTATGTAATATACATCCCACTATGTAATATACATCCCACTATCTAATATACAATACTATCTATCTAATATACATCCCCCTATCTATCTATCTAATATACAATACATACTATCTATGTACTATACATCCCCCTATCTAATATACAATAAATACTATCTATATACTATACATCCCCCTATCTATCTAATATACAGTACATGCTGTCTCTATATAGCAACCCTAATTCTAAGCTACAATAAAATAATTAAGACCACTTACCTTTGAGATGTATCTTCAGATCACCAACCTAGGGTAAAAAAGATTTAAAAAATTAATACAACACGTTTACATAAAATAACTAAACATTCTAAATATTCTAAATATTATACTCACCTTTCCAGCATGTCCCATCCCAGCATGTCACGTCCCAGCATGTCACGTCCTCCATCTTTGCTTCCGCGGCGCTGCCCCTGTTAAAAAAAAACATTACAGTAGCACACATCCATAAACATAAAACAAAGTGAAATAAACACAATCTAAAAAAAAAACCGACACACATCTGTCCTGGCGGATGTCTCCGACGCTAATGAGCTTCCTACGGAGTGTTCCAGAATAAAATTGGCGATGGCGGCTTCTGATTGGCTGAAAACGCTGTCTATCAAATTCAGCCAATGAGAAGACGCCAATTGTGAACCAATGAGAAAGGGATACACCCCAAAATACCACGCTGATTGGATAACACACCTGTCAATCTTTATTTGAACCAATCCGAAGGCTTTATTGCCATCAGCCAATCACAATGGAATATACCCCCACGCACTGATTGGTGAAGACATCTACGCCTTCCCATTGGCTGTAATATTGATTGACATGAACAATAGCCAATGAGAATGCGCAAATCCTCCACCAATCAGTATGTGGGAGTGTATTCCATTGTGATTGGCTATTGTCAGTGCAACCAATCAGAATGGCACTTATTTAACCCTGTCATTCATGGGGGTCAATACAGACCCCCATAAGCACTTAACCCTGTAACTCATGGGGGTCAATACAGACCCCCATAAGCACTTAATTAACCCCATAACTCGTGGGGGTCAATACAGACCCCCATAAGCACTTAATTAACCCTGTCACTCATGGGGGTTTATTCAGACCCCCATAAGCCCTTCATTAACCCTGTCACTCATGGGGGTCAATACAGACCCCCATAAGCACTTAACACTATAACTCATGGGGGTCAATACAGACCCCCATAAGCCCTTCATTAACCCTGTCACTCATGCGAGTCAATACAGAACCCCATAAGCACTTAATTAACACTGTCACTCATAAGGGTCAATACAGACCCCCATAAGCCCTTCATTAACCCTGTCACTCATGGGGGTCAATACAGACCCCCATAAGCACTTAATTAACCCTGATTGGGTGAATTTGATAGACAGCGTTTTCAACCAATCAGAAGGCGCCATTGCCTATTTTCTTCTGGAAAAGTTTCCGGGAGCTTCATTAGCGTCGGGGATGTCTGTGAGTGCGGATGTAAGTATTTTTTTTATTTTTTTTACAGAGGAGCAGGAGGCCGGAGACATTGCGGGGAGGTAAGTACAATCTAGATTATGTTTATTTTATTTATATTTTTATTATATTTTTTATATATTTATATACTTATGGGGGTCTGTATTGACACCCATAAAGTGACAGGGTAAATTAAGTGCTTATGGGGGTCTGTATTTACCCACATGAGTTATAGGGTTAAGTGCTTATGGTGGTCTGTATTGACCTATATGAGTGACAGGGTTAATTAAGTGCTTATGGGGGTCTGTAGTGCCCCCCATGAGTTATGGGTTTAATTAAGTGCTTATGGGGGTCTTATTGACCCCCTTGCGTTATAGGGTTAATTAAGGGCTTATGGGGGGTCTGTATTGACGCCCATGAGTGACAGGTTTAATGAAGGGTTTATGGGGGGTCTGTATTGACCCCCATGAGTGACAGGGTTAATTAAGTGCTCATGGGGGTCTGTATTGACCCCCATGAGTTATAGGGTTAAGTGCTTATGGGGGTCTGTATTGACCCCCATGAGTGACAGGGTTAAATAAATGCTTATGGGGGTCTGTATTGACCCGCATGAGTGACAGGGTTAATGAAGGGCTTATGGGGGTCTGTATTGACCCAAATGAGTGAGGGGGTTAATTAAGTGCTTATGGGTTCTGTATTGACCCCCATGAGTGACAGGGTTAATGAAGGGCTTGTTGTGGTCTATATTGACCCCCATGAGTGACAGGGTTAATTAGGGGTTTATGGGGGTCTGTATTGACCCTCATGAGTTACAGGGTGATAGTGTATATTTGTTTTCTTTTATAACGGGTCCTTTAAGGACCTTTACGGTAAAGTTGTACTTTCTTTTAACACATTTAACACATTTTACATAAGTGCAGGTTAAATATTTTACAAAATACGAACATTAAACTTTACACAACTCCCAATGTTCAGCAATATAAACACAGCTACCACTCGGGTGGAAGCAGGGTCGGTATAATTTGCCTAACCAAGAAATTCATACTGGTATCTTGATAGGGGGCCCCTTCGTAGGACTTAGGGCCCGTAGATGCCTCTACACCAGCCCTCTTTTATTGGGCTTGATTAGTCTTTAACTTGGATGACAATCCTCAGCTATGTGCCTCAATCGAGTAGCAAAGTGGGTGATTGTGACAAAGGCTTTATGTTTACACCTGACAAATAAGGTACGTCAGGAATGAAAATAGGTTTTAAACTAACTCCAAATAATATATGGGTATCTTGTCAAAATCTCAAGAGTACACCTGGAATGCAAAGCAGGCATTATTCATACTATTTAAAATAACTCTGACACACTGCTATATGTAATATTCATACAATGTAGCATATGTTTTTTTAAACGGTGATAAAAATTATCAAAATTTGTTCAACAGTCATATGCTAAGAAATATTCTGCATTCATAGATTTCCATCTCTATTCTGTGTCCAAATTGCTCCCTACTCCATTACAAGTATTCAGTCAGCCTCCAATACCACAACTCTACTCCAACAATCTCTGCAACACTTTTGATGATTTTACACATGCCCTTCATACACATTCTCACTTTCTCTAGGTTTGTGTCATATAGAACGAATCCCAAAACATGTTTGGGGACTAAATAGACTACCGAGAAGAATTGTATCACAATTGGGATGCATATTTGACTGGTTGCGACAAGATGCCAAAAAATAGATATAGTGATTCAGAGGTACAAGAAAGTGGAGGTATGTGGAGATATAAACGCAAGCACAAGAACTAGAATAATGCACAACTGGAAACTCAAGCACAGATGAAGAACTGCAAGGCAAATTAAGGTGTTTCTCTAAAGGAGTATAAACCAACAATTTTGCATGTAAGGAGTAAGAGAGATGTGTTTTTTTTGTGTAAAGAAAATGGGACATATATAGTGAATACATATTTCCTTTGAATAACCCATCTCTTTCAATCAGGTACGTTTAGTCATTGCCTCCTTCCTTTTATAATTCAAATGCCTTACTGAAAAAAATTAACTCATTACAAATCAAATATTTTAGTACAACATGGGCCCTGGCCATTGAAAATGAAGAAGCAAGGCAGTCATTTAGAAAAGTGTGCATGTGGCCACAGGGCTGTTAGTTTAGCATGGTTTTCTTAAGCTATTGAATAACACCGGACATTTCATATAATATATTCTGTTTATCTATTAAAAAAAGTGTGTACTGCAATATGCATAAGATAATTTTAATAGACTAACAATGTATTTTCACAATATATTCTGCCTGTTCAACAACTGTACAACACAGCATGGGTCATTGTCATGACCAGTAGTGACCAGAATAATATGGTATTTAACAAAAAGATGCAATCTGTGTTAAATGTAGATTATGTTAATGTAGATTTGTAAGCATTCGTAGCACCTAAATGCGAGTTCTTGTGAAAAATTAGTGGTATAATAATTAACCAGACCTAACCAAGTGTTAATGTGGCCATACCATATTAACAAAAAGGTTTAATTGAGATAACATTATAGGCGTGTCAACTTCAGATTTAAGTAATCATATGCATAGAGGCATTGAACTTCCAATACATATATGTTAATCAATTATCTTAACAATATGTAATATGATTCCAATGGACTTACATATGATTATGATATTTAGATTCAGATGATTACTCAATACATGAGGCATCCACTTCCACCATGCCTTAACACATGAGAGGTATACAAAGGTAGGATCATTATACACATATATAATTTTAACCTAAATGTAACATATGATTATGTCACAAATGAGTAACTATTAAAAACAAATTGATTCATGTAAAATATCATAATAATGTTTATTATATCTATATAAACTTTGGAAGACCATGTACTAATATAATTTGTGTGGTACAAATACATCTCAAGGGGCCAGGAGGTTGAAAAAAATCAATATATTTCATAATGTAGACTAACACTATATAATAGTACATAGCATTAACATGAGTCATATGTAATCATTACACCATAATAACAACAAACTGAGAAAGCATAATATCTTCAGTCCTTACTTCCTAAAATAGAAGCAACTATAACAGCACGTAGCACATACAGTACATCATGTCAATTAAACAGATGCAAATAAGTTTGTATATTTAGCAATGATATGTCATCTCACAACTATACATAGCTTTAACCACATAAAGAAAGGCAAGAATATTCTCACTCTCTACATATATATTTTTTAGTCCTGTGATTTTACATCTGAAATATATAAAAGTGCTATTATATTAAACATGTGCTTGTTATTATATAGTGAAGTCCAAACATGTAGACATGATTAATGATGATAAACAAAGATCATGTGCATTTGTATCCCTTCATTTATGTACTTCTTATCTGGTAATATACTGATAGGAAGGGTGACATGCTTACTTGATGCAGCTTACTTGATGCAGCTACAACTGCTATTTCGGTTTCACATATAAGTGGCACTATGGCATAAAACAGGCCATGTATGTATTGCTATATTGCTACACATTAAAGTTCACATTAACGCTTGTGGCAAAAACATAATATCTGTGTTTATTTATGGTATGTGAGATCTTTCAACAGATGAGATGTCATTATTTGAATGGCTATTTCTTAGCCACTGTATCAGGTAGCACTGCGTGCAGTTGAACAAACTGCCTTAATGGATGCAAAATTTGCATAAAATAACAAGAACAGATTACTAATAAAAAAAAAAAATTAGAGACTACATCATCTTTTCTCAAATGCCTTCCTCAATGACCATCCATTGATAAAATATTAACCATGTCCATGTTTAGCCACAGATGAGATTACACTAGATAATATGCTCTAATCTAAAGCCACCTACCTCACACTTTCTATCAGATCTGTTCCATCCACTACCATATGAAAATAATTTCTAATTTTGCAAATCTTCCTACCAAAGTAAACTCTTTCACTTCTTTCCTGGCTATTACTTATCTGATATTCTCGCCCAGGTTTCTGCATCTTCCATTGCATTTAGGATTGTAAGTTTGTGAGTTTTCTTGTACTGTGCTTTGGTAAAAAAACACTTTCTACATAAGATTCTGAGTTTAAAGACCCTTCTCTCTTTTGCAATGTGTTAATATTGTGTTTTGCTATGTGCTTAACCCCTGTATAGTACTACAGAATATGTTGGCGCGTTACAAACACAGGATAATAATAATAATAATAATAATATATATTTGCTGATCTGTTACTATTTTTATAGCGCGATGGTTTTAATATTGTCCGATGTAATAACAAATTTTGCTATGTAGGTGGCAATCATAGGATTAGGTATTCGTGTCGAGGTAATGGAATACTGTGAGTAGTTAGTTACTAGGGAAATGGGCAGACTTAGTTATTTACAATTACAGATACATATGTATATAAAGAGGTGGATATATTATGGGGACATATCTGATGAAGGGAGGCATGTAGCTTCCAGAAACACTAGGGGCCTCATTCTATTATCGGCCGCAGCCGCTGCGGGGCCGCAAGGACCGGCCGCAAGCTATTCTGCTATTCTATTCCCTTACGGCCGGGGACTCCGGCAGGCTTGCGGCCGGTGCCTTGCTATCTCTTGCGGCCGATCGCGCCGGAGGAAAGCCTTTGATCTAAAACGGCCGCAAGAGATTTGCAATTCAATTGCTCCGGGAAACCTCTCTGCAAGGCTAAAAGCGAGCCGCAGTTACTTGCAGGAAAAAGGTCTCGCTAGCACCAATTAAGCACATAAAATAGCTCAAATAAAGCCATCCTGCACTTTGAGAAGACTATAAAGGGATTTTAGGTGTTAGAAAAAATAGCACATAATTATCCTGTACTCAAATCCGTAAAATATTTCATTTTTAATATCCGTAAAATATACATGTAAAAAGTCCAGAGTGCTTGGAGCACCTCAGACACCCCCCCGCCGCAGCCGGCAAATAAACAGTTAATTTGAACTCGGGTTTGGGCAGATGTGCAAGCTTGAGAGTGGGTTCCTTTTATTCCTCATGTCCCCCAATATGATCCCTAGCATTTACAGAGCTGTACAGTGCAGGCTTGAATTTATTTTTGCGTTTTTAGATTTCACAGTTTACGGCCGGTTCCAAGATATGCGGCCGGCCGTAAGAGGAGATCCTTGCGGGGCCGTATAATAGAATCGCGAGTTAACTGAACCCCCGCAAGGAATCGCAGCCTTACGGCCGATTTACGGCCGATAATAGAATGAGGCCCTATATCTTTGTGGATTTTGCACAATCAAAGTGGAGCAATTGTCCCCTTATAAACTAGAGGTTGAGGGTCCTCCAATTCTGTTTATACTGAATATTGAAACGGATGTAACTCGACCAAACTGGTGTTGCACGCTCCCATTGTAAGTTGATAAAGGGATTTGGCTAGAGTCAGCATTTTGTTTCATTAGGAAATAGTCTTACACACTTATCCATGCAGTGTGTTTTTGAAATATAGTACTTTAATGCTTTTTGTTATTATTCATAAAGAAAAATAGCATAACATTGATTTATTAAATTAGTAATAACTATGTTATTATATATAGGTATATTAAAATACACATATACATGAATATTATGGAGACTATGCTCAGTAAAGTGGCAGGAGCAGAAATAATCATTAAATATGTTATCACACATCATAATCTAGTGCTCTAAAATGTCAATAATGCAATGCATTGTTGGTGCCATTTTAATGTTCATAGCAAGTGACAATGTACATTCTTTAAATGTAGTGTATATACCAAAGTGAAGTTACAAAATGGTACACATTTCATTCAAAAGAAACAGTGACCCAACTGGACTAATTTACTAATGTTGCTATTACATAACATCATGTTGGAGTAAATTATATAAAATATTACAGTTCAATGAAATGTGCATAAGTGTAACTGTAAGAATTGTATGCCATTATTCTTCTAGACAGTTCAGTTCAAGCTGACATTAATATACTACTGTAACATAATGGATAGTGTTTTCTCCTTAATCCATCTTCAGTAACCAATTTTGAAAAGTTTGGCTTCTTCTAGAAACATTTTTTTGCTCCAAAAAAATTGTACTTGGCAATTGGAGGATTCCAAAATTGGTATTTGGTATCGAAGGAAACATGAGAGTTTGAAATTTGCCCCACTAGTCAAGGAGTAAATAGTTTTTCTTGCAAACTGGTGGAAGTTCAAGATGCCAGGCAAGGACTTGCAAATATGTATGGTCATTATACATCAAGATTTTGAGCCAATGTTTCATTACTTGAATAGTGTGGATTCTTGTAATGTTCTCTTAAATCATCTCCATCTTCTTCGATAATATTAAAAAATATCTTTAATGTATTAGGTTTAAATGTGTCCAGTATTATTAATAATACACCAATGATAACGCACAAAAGACCTAGAAAGAAATAAAAATATGACATCATCATTTTTATGACAATTCCTAGGATGATAAAGTAAGAAAATGTTGGTGGTGACTTTAGCGGTTACAGTTCATACATTTATTATTTTTATGAAAATCACTAATATTCACATATACATAAATCACTGAAGTAATTTCAAGAGTGCACTTGCCTCTCTGATTAGGAAATATTAGTTATGTTATTTTAAATGGAGTGGTTTCACTAAGGTGCACTATGTAACTACATTGTCGTTCACGGTAATGTCCTTCTCAGAATTCAATAAGATTGAGGTTGGTGATAGGCTGCAAAGCTTTGTCTAACTTTAATACTGAGTTTCTCAATTTTCCACTGTGAGTCACAAACTACATTTGCAAATCCGCATGCACAATGAACTGTTCAGACATTGTCAACACTACATTGTATTTATAACTGTATACCTGTTTATATGCATTGTTATTATGATACAATTTCCCTACATATGCATATTATATGAATCATGTGTGCCAATATTTGTATTATAATATGTATTCTTATATCTATTATTGAATAAATTAAGTATGTAATAAATGTCTATATCTTTTTATATTATAATACAAATATATGGGTATGTAATTATCAACACTAGGTAGTTTGTGCTGCGTCTGTGCAATTACCTTTCAACTTACATGTTCATTTATATGCAGAGTTTGACACAGTGAAGTATAAATTTATAGCATGTATGCTATCAATCTAAAACTGACAGATGTCTATTGAACACAGCAAACAGGATTGCTGCATTATATGCTTTGGCACTTACAATGTAACTCCTATGTGGCTGCAGTGCCCTTTATCATGCCTTTTTTTTAACAGAGTTAAAGTGTATATAACTTACCTGTTGCAAGGCTCAACCAAAATGAACCTCCATAGTCAATTTTCAGAGAGTCATTTCCAAATTGTATACTGCAAACTGACACATTTCTCACAGTTGAGAATGAAATTAGTGAGAAGATGATAAATGCTGCTGTGACCAGAGTCATATAAGCTCCATATATCAAAACTGGCATTAAGAAAAGGATATTGCAGATAAGCCAAGAGCAAAATGCCACCCTGAAATATAAAATACATTATTACTGGGTTAACTAAGACAGAGATCTATCAATATAACATCTAAGCATTTTTTGTAACTTTATATTGACTGTTCACTGGAAGGTATGATCATGAGGCTGAAGCTCAAATATTTTGGCCATATCATTAGAAGACAAGATTCCCTAGAGAAGACTCTGATGTTGAGAAAGATTGAAGACACACAAAGAAGGGAAAAATAAAGTTGGAGATGGATAGATGAGGTCCTTGAAACAATTAACATGAGCTTAATGGAGCTCAGAGAGGCAGTGAATGACAGATGTGTGTGGCATGCTGCAGTCCATAGGGACACTGTCAGTCAGACACGACTAAATGACTAAAATAAAGCATGCACTAAAATGTACTGCTATTTTAATGTTAATGTTAAAAGCACCACCCCAGCAGTTCAGAATAAGGGAACTTTGTATTTAATAAAAGTTATATTAAGTGTCAACTTTCCTTTAATTATTTTTTAACTAATATCATTTTTTCATAGTAATGTCACCCACTAATTAGCAATCAACATTTCTCCAAAAATAGTAGTACAGTAATCTTTTTTTTAGAAATACTATTCCACCAACATTGATTCAAGACATTCAATATGTATTACATTCAGGAAAACTAATAAAAGACCACTTCTAAGTTAGTATTGAGTCTTCCATCTTAAAAGATATGTAAATGCAACTACTTGAAATTGGCTTTTTTAATGTACTAAAGTTCTTCTTTTGGCTGCCAGATTGCTTCACTATATCTCCTCTACTAGACTAGCTTACTGGTCTTCTTGTCCAAATGGGCAAATGTATCTCAGAACCAGCAGATTGGGAAACAAATGGTAATGCAGTAAAAACCACAATTTGTATTTGTGCTTACATTATTATTAATATTGTTGCATAGTTACATAGTCATTGAGGTTGAAAAAAGACTTTTAGTCCATCAAGTTCAACCTTTTAAAATCTCCTCTGATCTGCAATATGTGGATTACTTGTTAATTGATCCAGAGTAAGACAAACAGAAAAAAAAGTAAAAGTAAAACTTAGCCAATCGTCTCAAAAGGAGAGAAAAAAATATTCCTTCCTGATCCTGGATACTGCAGATTGGATTCCTACCTGGATCAATACTCTCTCTCTAATTAACCAGGACAAGCCTGAATGCCCTTTTTAATTAAAAATATATCCAGTCTCTTTTTAAAGTTATCTATCAAATCCGCTGTCACCGCCTCTTTGGTAGAGAATTCTACAGATTAACCACCCTTTCTGTGAATAACCTTTTACTTTCTTTAAGGTGGAATCTTTTTACTTCTAACCTCAAAGGATGTCCTCTTGTCAGTTGAAACCTCTTTGCTCAAAAAGCTCCCTTGACAAATCTTTATACTGACCCTGGATGTATTTATATAATATAATCATATCTCCTCTTAGATGCCTTTTTTCTAGTTAGTCTTTCTTCATAACTTAGCCACTCCATTCCCCTTATTAGTTTTAGTGTCCTTCTTTTTACCTTTTCCAGCTCTAAAATGTCATTTTTATAAAGTGGTGCCCAAAATTGTACTCCATATTCCAAATGAGGGCATACTAGGGATTTGTATAGTGGCAGAATTATATTTGCTTCCCTGGCTTCTATACCCTTCTTAATACATGCTAATATTTTATTTGCCTTTGCAGCTTCTGCTTGGCTTTGAGCACTGTTACCTAGGTGGTTGTCCACAAGTACTCCCAAATCCCTTTCAACATAAGCTACCCCTAGATTTGCTCCATTAAGATTATAAATTGCATGGCTATTTTTCCTTCCCAGATGCATAACCTTACATTTATTTTTATTAAAGCTCATCTGCCATTTAGATGCCCATTCCTCTAATTTATGTAAATGCCTTTGGAGGGAAAGTACATCATTGTCTGATTGAATTACCTTGCATAACTTTGCGTCGTCAGCACAAATGGAGACACTACTTTCCAGTCCCACTTCTAAGTCATTAATAAATATGTTAAAAAGGAGGAGACCTAATAATCAACCCTGAGGATCCCCACTTAGCACATTAGTCCAATCTGAGTATGTTCCATTTACCACAACCCTTTGCTTCCTGTCTTTTCGCCAGCTCTCGGATATTTACTGCAATTCCTTTATATTTTGTCTCTTTAAACGAGAAAAGTCCTCCCAGAATTATGATATTGTGTTTAGTGTCTCCAAGATTCAGACTCTGGTCACAATGTCATAATTATTTAGATTAGAATGGAATAAAAAGTGTTATTTTAGCTGTGGCTGTTGTTTCTCCCTTTCTCTTTTAAACCAACTAGACTTATAAGAAATAATATTTCCAAACAGTGCATAACACTAAATGTGATTATACCAGAAAAAGTGGTGTTTTCTCTTTTGCAACCTCTGCTGGTTCACATTACCACTTGGGAAGAAAGACCAAAACCAGAGACTTCTGGTGGAAGAACAGTGAAGCATTTCAGAAGTAATCTGATAACCCAAAGTGCATGAAAGTAGTTAACTATAAGTGCATTATCACATCGCTTCTAAGATGGAAGATACAGTACTACATTAGAATTGATCTTTTGTTGTGTTTTCTTTTTTTACCTTTGAAGGCAAGGAAAGTTGAGTAAGAGACAGGAGAGTGTAAATGAGCACCCTGCTTTGCTTAAAGGTCCACAAACTCTGTAGTTCTCAACACAAATAAAAGAAAATATCAACAAAATAGAGCAAAGTGTATCTTTATATCACCTCATATAATTTAGTTTATCTGCCACTTCTAAAGATAAATTATAATATTACACTGTTCGTGGGAAATCTTGCAATTTATTGTTATTACCTTTAGACATGCACAGGATGCGGGCTTGTTAAATGTACAGTAAAGTTAAGGTAATAAGGAAAGAGTTTTGTGAATATCTCTTGAACAAACTGACATCATAGAATAAGCAGAAGACAATGGAAATTAGAAATATTCCAGCTCGAACTAGCCATATTTACAAACGGTAGTCAACAGTTCCAAAATAACTAGCGATGTTAAAGGTGCATGGAACCGCAAAATGATCACAAATGAACATTCTAAACATTGCAAAATTATTTATTCCTTCCATGTAAACAAATGATCTAAAGTTTAAAAAAGGAACAGGGAGTAATAAAAAAAAATCAGAGAAACTCTTGGACTAACCTGATATGTTATTTGAAATAAAGCTGGGAGTGGTTGGAAATAGTAATATATTTAATTAATTGTCTATTATATGCATAGATAGGTAGTTGCAATAATGTTGCCTATATTTTTCTCTGCATCTCTGTCTGGCATGCTTGTGGTGTTAATGGTGGTGGTGGAGGGTGGTGATTCATCACAAATAGGCATTGTAGCACCTTTAATGGCTTTACAGTAATTACTAGGTTATGTTTCCTAATACATTTTCACCTATTGAAAAGACTTTTCAACAAATGCTTATCAGGGATATTGCATGGATATGTTGGGGCAGTTGTATGTGAAACACATGCAGTGATCACATCACAGTATTTACTACGCATTTTTCATAAGCAGCTAGTTAAGTGAACATTTCTACAATTATAACTAACAGCCTTATTAAATTGCGATTCAGTACATTTAAAAGGGCTCTAATTAAGCACACAGCATTTTTTTTCGGCAGAAGTTTTTAATTAGTGAAGACTTTGCTTTTGGATAGAAGTTCACTAACTTAAAACTTCTGTAAAAAAAATATGCTGTGTGCTTAATTAGAAACCCTTTTAAATGTACTGAATCGCAATTTAATAAGGCTGTAAGTTAGTACATGTACTGTATATTCAATTTGTGATCACAATTTTATGAAAATGTTTACGCCATTTTATTTTCATTTCTTTTTCTACTCATATCTGATTTATGTGGATTTTAGTACAACTTTGTACAATTCTTTTTAGACTGGGAGTATATCTTTTCAAAAACTCTTTTTTAAAAACATAGTTATTTGTTCTATATAGCATTATATTGCAAAACAAAATAGTTTGAAGCAGGTTGACATTTATATTTAAGTTAAAAGTATACCTTTATTTTAACACATTTATTGGTGTAATATTTAAACAATATACAATAGTGGAAACATTTTATATATATACAGTATATTTATAAAATGTTTCCACTATTGTATATATATATATATATATATATATATATATATATATATATATATCACTTCTTTTAACTGAAAAAAACAGTACTAAAAAAGCACTCCACAGTATATTTCTGAACAGTTACAATATGAGCTTCCTATCCCCTCCTATCACTCCCGAATTCTTGAACTGCTCCTTCACTATGGAACTTGCCTCACTCCACTTGACTATCTTTCTGCCTCATACCCTTCAAAAACTAAGTAAAAGTGCATCTGTTTAAAAAAGTTTATCACCTTCAACAATTAATATGCACAACTGCATACTCTACAGCATAACATCACTCACACCCTCAATCTACAGGGCAACATAATAACCATCTCCACTTGCTTGAGCCTATTGCCCTCACCCTTTAGATTGTAAGTTTTTGAGTTTTCAATGTGGTAAGGTGCTTTGAAAACAAGAACTATGTATGTCTGACAGGGCCCCCTTATTCTTTTGCAATGTGTTAATTTAGTATTTTGCCTTATACTTAACCCCTGTATAGCACTACGTAAGATGCTGGCGTGTTTAAACATAATAAATATTCATACAACAAGTATTTGTGTAGCAGGCATTCTTGTTTTTACCTTTTTTCATATTAACACCTATTCATATTTTTGTAAATAACAGCCTTATTAAATTGCGATTCAGCAAATTTAAAAGGGCTCTATATAAGGACATAGAATATTTTTTTTACATACGTTTTTAGTTACCGAAGACCTTGCTTTTGGATAGAAGTTCACTAACTAAAAACTTCTGTAAAAAAAATATTCTATATTCTTAAATAGAGCCCTTTTAAATTTGCCGAATTGCAATTTAATAAGGCTGTAAATATTTACACAAAATTTTGAATGGTAGCACATGCAATTATCATTTAAAGGAGTTTCACTGTAATTATTAAGTTGTGTAAAAACATACTAGTCATAATTGTAAGTACACAGTTTGTTTTTCCTGATATTAGTGTGACTTACCACATACACACTGAAGCATAATGACCAGATATTCTGTACTGGGCAAACAAACCGCATGGGCTATGCTGGGTGAATTTTTCTGCGACATACATGATAGGGTTAGGGAGGCCTCTTCTAAGCCCTTCATCGTAGTAATTATTGTAATCTGACCCAAAACTCCAAACAAACTGTTCATTGTAATTTATTGTTTCATTGATCTGATGAACAGGAATTCCTAAAAATAAAGGCAAAAATTGTTTAAACTGGGTTATCTATCACAAACACAGTAGGAACAGCACATCTCCCTACAATAAAAAAAATTGCTTGGGCAAAATATGATTTGAACAGATATGAACAAATTTTTGGACATACTTTATTCAGTTTTCTCATGGGTTTCAGGAAATGTGCTGGCCTAAAATGTTCATTTACGCTATGAGAATTCGTAGTGTTAAACTTCCCTTATGTCTCTGTGCCTTCCTAACACCAGCTGTTCAGAACCAATGATCTACCGTATATCACTTTCAGAGACAGTTTAAGTATGATATTTAATAATGTGTTAGTTTTACTTACTGTTCGTATATGTATTAGTATGCACTGAGCTTATTTGGTAGAAATGTGGTGCTTGAACAAATGGCAAAATATAAATGCTGTTTAGTGTGCATTTTGTCAATGGTAAATGTATATTTTAATACAACTGCATTTATTGCATTTGTTTTGTTTTTAATACATTAATATATGAGAAAATTAGTTTAGGAAAATATGACATATAGACAGAAAAGGAAGTAGACAGTTCTTTTTGCCAGTTCCTAATAGCCAACAAAATTAAAAGTATGAAGGCTACATTGTGTTTCCAGGTCTGAGATTGGACAACTCTGATCTAAAGATTATAACAATATTGCTTTTAACTTTCCTTTATCAATCATAATCCATATTTTATAATGCAACAGATTTATATTCAAGGAAAGAAGAGTTTTCCCACAGAGATGAGACCTATCTATTGCATAAGTTATTCTATAAGGCTTTTATCAGGTTTGAGATATCTAATAATATCCTACTGAATAGTCTCCATAGAATAATATAGTTTTTGAAAGACCTCACTTTTTGTGAATATAGCCAACTCACACCAATATACAAAACCACAAGTTGTTTTTTAATATAAGTGATTAAAAAGGTGGTAAATTAAATATTACATTTGGCTGCATCTATATTTACTCTTCACACCTACCCTTGTACTTAAAGCACTTCAGCATCTATTGATGGTTGTTCAAACTAACAATTCATTGTTATGTTATTTCCAATGTCAGATTCAGAATTTATTTGATTCAGGTTCTAATTCTGCATCAGATGTTCATCATATACTAAATTATATCTGATTGTGTTAACATTATCAGGACTTCTAAGGAAAAGAGCATGAAGCCAAAATGTTGTTCCAAATGATAATGAATCTTTTTGTAATATGAGAAATCTCACCTTTCAGAGTAACATTAACACCACTAAGTCCAACATGTACTCCAATATCTGCATTTACCACAGCATTGCTGAAGGATTTGTAAGCAGTGGTAGTATTAATTGATCCCACTTCCCAGTCCGCAGTGAAGTTAAGAGCTGCAAATAATGAAAAGATTAAAATAAATCAGAAAATGATGTTTTAGCAAGTCAGTTTTAAACTTTTCGTGGTTACTTTTAAAATATAAATTGATGTCTTAAAATATGGTATGATGTTTGGTTTAAATTGGGGGCATCTAAAGTCACAGTTCACAGATTAAAGGGGAAAAATATATGGATTTAAATTGCATTGCAAGCCATTTTTGGCTCTGATTTGTACAATTTACCCATGGAAAATATTATATGCTTGATATATGACATTTATGGTTAATTTTCTCAGTGCTGAATAGTAATTATGATGTAAAAACTGCAATTCCCAGTCAATTTATCTCCACTCAGTCTCACTGGCTTCTTAGATCCAATGCATTTGAAGTTTATGGATATTCTTATGCATAGAAGAAATCATAAGGGGACATAAAATACAAAGTTATGATGATTTTGAACGTTTGTCCACTGACAAAAAAAAGATGATCAGTCTATCATTTTAATGGTAGGTGTTTTTTAACAGTGAGAGACGGAATAACAAAAAAACAACAAGAAAAACACATGTCAAAAAAAGTTATAAACTGATTGAGGTCAGTGAGGGAAATCAGTATTTGATCCCCTATAAATCTGTATTTGATCCCCTATAAATCAGCAAGATTTCTGGCTCCCAGGTGTGTTTTATACAGGCAACGAGCTGGATTTAGGAGCACTCTCTTAAAGGGAGTGCTCCTAATCTCAGCGTGTTACCTGTATAAAAGACACCTGTCCACAAACGCAAACAATCAATCAGATTCCAAATTCTCCACCATGGCGAAGACCAAAGAGCTCTCCAAGGATGTCAGGGACACGATTGTAGACCTAAACAAGGCTGTAACGGACTACAAGACCATCGCCAAGCAGCTTGGTGAGAAGGTGACAACCATTCCCAAATGGAAGAAGCACAAAATAACTGTCAGTCTCCCTTGTTCTGATGCTCCATGCAAGATCTCACCTCGTGGAGTTTCAATGATCATGAGAACGGTGAGAAATCAGACCAGAACTACATGGGAGGATCTTGTTAATGATCTCAAAGCAGCTGGGATCATAGTCACCAAGAAAACAATTGGTAACACACTATGCCGTGAAGGACTGAAATCCTGCAGCGCCCGCAAGGTCCCACTGCTCAAGAAAGCACATGTATAGGCCCGTCTGAAGTTTGCCAATGAACATCTGAATGATTCAGATGAGAGCTGGGTGAAAGTGTTGTGGTCAGATGAGACCAAAATCGAGCTCTTTGGCATCAACTCAACTTGCCGTGTTTGGAGGAGGAGGAATGCTGCCTATGACCCAAGAACACCATGCCCCACTGTTAAACATGGAGGTGGAAACATTATGCTTTTGGGGTGTTTTGCTGCTAAGGGGAGAGGACAACTGCACCGCATCAAAGGGACAATGTACCGTCAAATCTTGGGTGAGAACCTCCTTACCTCAGCCAAGGCATTGAAAATGGATCGTGGATGGGTATTCCAGCATGACAATGACCCAAAACACACAGCCAAGGCAACAAAGGAGTGGCTCAAGAAGAACCTTGTTAAGGTCCTGGAGTCGTTTAGCCAGTCTCCAGACGGTAATCCAATAGAAAATCTGTGGAGGGAGCTGAAGGTTCGAGTTGCCAAACATCAGCCTCAAAACCTTAATGACTTTTAGAGGATCTTCAAAGAGGAGTGGGACAAAATCCCTCCTGAGATGTGGGCAAACCTGGTGGCCAACTACATCTTTTAAATGTAGAAATTGAATGAGGCCCTTGATTTCTCATATCCAACACAATTAAGGGGTTAATAATCCCCCTCCAACACCCACTACATCATCTAACCCTGGAGATCTCCTGGATCCCCAAATACTCGTTATCACTATAAGCCCTGGTATATGAGAGATTACCCCAAAACCTACTCTAAACGGGGAACCCAGGAATCCCCTCCTCCGATGCACTGAAGGGAACCACCACAATCTCCGCTATCTACCTATAACCATGAAAAACTAAAAGTTAACCACCTGCCAAGGAGGTCCATTAAAGGTCCCAGTGGAAGCCTAAAAGGAACCCCCCTAAACCCCCTTAAACTCCCTAATCCCTGTGGCACTAAAAGTTAACCCCTATTCCACAGAGAATCTCCATGGCAACTAACATAATCCCCTAAACCTAGGAGATCCTGCAAGGTTAACCCCTATGCCATGGAGGCTCTGTAAGTACCTCCGTGCCAACTACAATTAAACTACATCTACAGGGGTCCTTATGGGTTCTTATAATTGATCTTATGCCACAGAGGTCCTTGAAGCACCGTTATGGCACCTAGATACTTAAATGACCTCTGTGGCGTCTAAAGGTTAACCCCATACCATTTTTTGGCTGCATCTATTCTTCCCCATAGTACCTAAGGTTAACCCCTTCAACCATGGGGTACATATATTTTTTATAGTATGATTTTATTTTTTATTTTTTATGTAATTTATTTTTAGTTAACTTTTAGATGCAAGGATTAATAAGTAGCTGCCACAGAGATCCTTTAAAGATCTTTGTGGCATAAGGGTAATACTTAGATGTCACAGAAGTCCTTAAAGAACCCCAGTGGATGTGGGTTAATTTTAGTTGTCTTTACAGGAACTCCATGGCAGAGAGGTTAATTATAGTTGCCATGGAGGTCTTCGCATGGTTAACTTTAGGTGCTATGAAATGTGAATACTAGATACACATAATTGCATCCAATTACAATGTATAATATTTAGTGACCCACATAATACTTTCTAATTGCATTGCACTGTATGTGCTAACAGGTTATTTGAGGCATTTTACAATGAACATGGATTATAATAGTCTAAAATAGTATTTCTTGTTATTTTAACAATGTTGATGTGCTTTAATAAAATGTGTGCATAAAATAGTGAATTCAAAAACTTACCAAGAGTTACTGATCCAATAAATAGGCTTGTTACAATTCTGCATATCCAGGCAATTCTCTGTGAATAAAGCATAATGAGATACTAATGATTTCATTCTGTTTGAAATAATACTAATAGCATTATTAATTAATTTATATAATTAATTCTGATCTATGGAAATACTGGAGAAATCTTGAAATTACCAAGTTCACATAGCAGTTATTTTACAGAAGTTTTGGTGCTAGTTTAACTTTATTGTGGGTGTATGTAAGTGAATACATTAATGTGGTGCCAACTACTTATTGAGTTGAATTGATAATGTTTATTGAATATTACCAGGAGCAGTAGCAAAGCTGATTTGAGAGTGACTACCATAAACAAAGACTTCCCATGCACTCCCAAACATGAGACCCCATTCAACTGCAAACCTGCAATTGCCTCTAGCCCGGAATACATTTTTTATAAACATTTAGACTTATTCAATTATGTAAACTCACAACTTCCCTCTCACAGCTTCCACATGTAAACCATGCACTCATAATTAGGCTTTCAGGGGGCATGATCATATGATCTGACAATATTTAAGCAAGCCGGTAATTTACTTCTTAGACACAGCCAACAGTAAATGAGTCAGTCATCCTGACGTCAGTAAAACATGGAGTTTATACTTAAACTTCACTCAGAGACTATAAATGAATTAGTATTCAGAAGTAAATTTTACAATTAGGATCGCAATCCAGCAATGTAGAAATCAAGAAAATCCATTGAAGCAACTGTTCTAGTCCATGTAGGTTCTATGATATGTATTAACCCCTCCCAAAGTCCCAAAATCCATTCCAAAAAAAACATTAAAAAAAATATTTGTAGGTGTGAGACTGTTGTGCAATTAATTTTAATGTATGTATATGCCTTCCCAAGCTTTTAAAGTACATTAGTTTGTTTTAAATTGCTGCTGCAGCTGTGATAAGCGTTTGAAATAGTCGTTGTGAGTGATATTCAGTAAATTTTTGACAAAAAATTGATACAATTTTTCAGACTTTATTTGCGAGCTAGAGCTCCGTGTCAAATAGTATATTGATTTTGGGTAACTTTAATTATTTAGAACTCGTAAATCGTGAGCTGTGCTAAAACCAATTGAGTTCTAAGGGCAGTTTTGTGTCTTTGGCTGGCCCAAAGTGATTGTGGGCAGGTAACTAATAATTGGAATGCAAGTAGCTAAATGTAGCCAATTGAATGTCTGTAACTTTTACAAGCTGCTTTGTGAGTTCAAGTAATTGCAATTTGGCCAATGGGACTAAAGTTGGAAAGCATGTCCAAAGCAAAACATGTTCCAAATGATTGCATATTACTTTGTCTTGCATCAAAAAGCATTTTACTTCAATATTAGTAAAGAGCTTTGTTAACCATGAAGAAGCCAATGTGCTCATCTAGCCGCTAAAAGGCTTACCTTTATACCACTTTTCTTATTTTAATATTTTTATTACAACTGGCTAACACAGTGCCACCCTCTCTGTACCACATTATGTATTATTATTATTATTATTAGTAGTAGTAGTAGTAGTAGTAGTAGCAGTACTCAATTCACCTCTTTCCCTTTTATAGTTTTTTTCCTTATTTGTTATGTATTCAACAAAATAGTTACCTAGTATGCAGCCCATCAGAGCACTCCAGGGACATATGAGGCACATTAAGTAAAAATAAGTTGTCAGGTTATCAAGTAACATTTTACTAGATTTCACAAAGTACCATTTTAGTATGTGTTGTGGAGCTCTTGCATTTACCATTTAATAACATTGTATATGTCATTGTTATGTGAGGTGTTATCGTTCCTTGAAGAAGCAGCAAACCTTAATTATATTCCAATTAGGGATTCATTAATGTACAGTTGTTAAAATTTATTGTGACCAATAGTTAATAAGTTAACAGTTAATAAATTAAAAATTAATACTTCATGAGTGATCATGTTAAAATCTTTATAAACAGACCACTTACCGCTTTCCCTCTGATTCCAGGCACAATGATAAAAAAAGCAATGGCAAAAACCAAAAAGACAACAATTATAATGATCAAATCCACGCTGAAGACCCAGGGCTTCCTTGTATGGGGATAAAAGGGGTGAATACCATCGTAAAAAGTCATTTTATTCACCACACTTACAACCTATGTAAAGAAATTAAATAAATTAATATACATGGTACGTGCTACTTATCATCTATATCCTTTAAAAATTATTATTATCTGATATTTATAATGCGCAAACATATTCCGCAGACCCTTACAAAGGACAAAAACAAGGTTAAAACAATATCAATACAGATTAAATTAATATAGAGTCCTGTTTTTCAGCTCAGAATCGTGCATATAGAGTATTTTTTCAAGTATTGTATGGTTGAAAACTTACAAACTTACAATCTATGGAAAAAAAGCACATACCAGCTTGTTTACTGTTCAATAAAGAGGCAGATCTTTGTATTGCCGATATTAAGTCCATGAAGTATCCCTACACGTTTTAGGAGCACTAAGAAATACCCCATATATAGATATTTGTGGAAATTATTATTTTTGTATTTCAGAGTTTTACAGCCAAATGTCCGTATTTAACTTGCTTCAATATAGGATAGTTCCATTTAAATAAAATAAAAATAAACTTGCAACTTTATTATAATCCTTTTTGATTAATGTTTTAATATTAAGTTAAGACTGTAATTCTTAAATTTTCACTGAATAACAATATTGGCATTTACTGTTTTATTTGACTTGGAAACATATTGAGGGGAATTTACTAGGTGGATGCATGTTATACCCTAATCTACAGCTGACATTGTGCATTAGCATTACTCTGGTCAACATGTGATTTACTCTGATAATTTGTACAGTCACCCAGAATTGTACTGTTTCATAAACTAGGGACAATCACTGTGTCTTAAAACCCTAATAGTCTTATACAGTTTAGAAAAAAAGAGAACACCTATAGTCCATTTATTTCAAAATGTAAGGTAAAGATATGAACCAATAAATTAAAATGTAACCTTTATTACTTTTCATTAATATCAACAACTGCTGATTAAAAACATAAAACAAAGCAAACACATGCGATACTGGGAGAGCAAGTAAGGACCAATAATTTCAAGCCCATATATATTAGTTATATTTTGTGTCTTATCATACCAAAACAAGAGCTTCTATATGAAAATAATTCTCATATCCACCCAGAATCAGCCGCAGTCAAGTATATCGGTTTTATTATATCCATATATAGTTAACCTCTAACAGCTCTTTCTATATACACAGCTTTCTATATGTGTTCTCTTTTTCTCTAAATAATATACAACATGTGATTTAATAAAACTTGCGTAGTATACGGTAATTAAGTCCACATTGAGGCTCTGTAATGCCTGAAGTAACATTGTCTATCTCTTCTTATCCAATATTTTACACATCAAGAACAGAGTAGCACATGCAAGGTTTAGAGGCCAAGCATTGGGTCAGGTTTCCATCGGTCCCCATCAGGGCCGGATCTACCTTTTTGGAGCCCCTGGGCAGTGAAGTGGAGGAGCCCCTGTGAGTGAGTATGCAAGGTATGCACAGGCCCATTTTGCTTTTTCTGTGCATTTAAGCTCCTTTTCCTGTTGTAATTCTCTTGTTCTAGGTGGTTACCCCCTAGTAGACATTCTATGAACTGCATTTAATTATTTTTTTTAATGGTCCCCAGTTGCATGACCATGTTTCCCAGTTGTACAACATGATGACAAGTTGCTTTCCAACGGTCCTTAATTGTACAACATGATGGTAAATTGCTTGACTTATTTGCCCACTTGTCTCCAGTTGTACAACTTTCTGTAGGTCTTCCCAATAATTATTTTTCTAAGGCCAGAAACAAAAACCTTTAGTTATCCTGCCCTTGTCTATTCTATGGAGATATCACTCTTTCTCAGAAACTCCTTTGATGTGAGGCTCCAGAAATTTACTATCTTTGTTTTATATGCCTAGGAATTAAATTATGGCCAAACCACTATTATATTAGAACTCAGTATTGAAGTACATATACAAGTACACCCTCACACACCTAAAGGAAAGAAGGAAGAAAAGAAGAAAATTAATTAGTGGGCCAATTATTCAATTTGTACTAAGATAAATAAGTAATTATTTATATGCTTATGCACCATCAAAGGAGCAATAGATTTTGGCAAACATCTATGGTTGGCATTACATAATTATCATAATAAAAAAACTGGCTAATTTTAAACATGCCCATGCATTGTCAGTAACATCACCTATTAATAAGTCTTGTTTAGAAATCCACTTTTAAGTAAATTGGTTGCAGCAGATCAATCTGGCTTTATAAAACAACTCTAAGGGGTGGATAATACTCATAGACTGATCAACTTGCTAACTTATGTAAAAAAAAAGAGATACCATGTCTAGCTTGGTCATTAGACGTGGAGAAGGCATTTGATAGAGTAAATTGGCAGTTTTTGAATTTAGTTTTGCAGAAATATGGTTTAGGAAGGTTTGGCTCCCATGCTATTAAGGCTTTGTATCTCATCTTATTTAGTAGATCCAGATTATATTACAGATAAGATCCCTATTTATAATGGCACTGACAGGGTTGCCCATTGTCTCCAGTATTTTTTGTTTTAACAGTTCAGCCTCTTGCAGAGCTTCTTCTCCCCAGATACATTTTAAATAATTTACAAGCCTTGTTGGTTCAATTCATAAATAAGAATACAAGTCTGTATTATACAGAGCATAGTCAGGAGGCATTAAAACAGAGGACTTTCATCTTCAAATATTATTGAATACTATAAAGCTGTAATGTTGTCTAACATAGTGAAATTCTCCTTTTCAAATATGACAAACAGATGCAATTAGAAGAATCTTTACTTTATCTATTAAGAATTGAGAGTCTAAAGTACAATTGAGTAATCCATTAACAATTACATCAAATCTTACGTTTTGGTTTGAATACAACAAAACCAAGCAATTACTAAGATCCCCTTCCTTGATTACTGCTATATCATTCTTGTGCACTGTTTGATTTTTTTTAATTTGAAGGAGTATATTTGTTAATCAGAGAAACTATTATATGCATCTTTGTGCTCATTGTGCTCTGTTTCCTACGTACACCTTCAGAACCCTATTGAAGTTCCTGTGATAGCTTAATAAATATATCATTATATATTTTAATAATTGAGTTTATTAGGTTGAAAGTATCGAGAAAGTATCGAGATCATATTGTATCTTTGAACTTGAAAAAATGCAATCTAAGCCTACTTAAGTAATTATTGTAAAGTATCTTATCTATTTTATTTGTTTTTATTCTAAGATACAAAGAGAACTGAAATAAGTATTCAAAAGTACTTCATAGACATTAATACTACCAAAGTGTTAATCCTAATAGGGACACTGTAATAGAAGCTCTTTTCAATCAGAATGTAATGCAGAATATTCACAGAAAAAAGGAAGCCCCGTTTACCATCTAAGTATAACTTTTAATACATAATTTTTATTGTTCTTTGTTTTACCTCTAGAGGTATTATATTGTATTCTTGCAATCATTTATTTAGTTTACTAAAATAATAGTTGAGAATGCTGACATTTTGTATCTTTAATAGGAATAGTCCATTTTTTTTTTTATTCACCAAATTCTGAATATCTTTATAAAAACAAAATAAATGTTCAGAATCCATATACTTTTGTGGACACAGAGATAAATATTTTAATATAATAGCTTTCAGAAAAGCACAGAATCTAAAAACCATATTAAATTGCGATTCAGTACATTTAAAAGGGCTCTATTTAAGCACACAGCATATTTTATTTACAGAAGTTTTTAGTTAGTGAAGACCTTGCTTTTGGATAGAAGTTCACTAACTAAAAACTTCTGTAAAGAAAATATGCTGTGTGCTTAAATAGAGCCCTTTTAAATTTACTGAATCGCAATTTAATAAGGCTGTAAGTTTATATAGTGAAGGGGAGTTAAGAATAAAAAATCTGGAAAGATAGATAGATAGATAGATAGATAGATAGATAGATTTTGACATGTATATAAAAATATTATTACTCTGAATATGTCAAATAGGACAAAGTATTGATCATATTTGTTGGCATTTCCTTGGTTATTGGACAGAATAAAAAATAACATCCCCGGGGAAGTGTAACAGCCCTTATTTAACTATATTTGCCAAGTAATACACATCTAGGTCCTTAGTGTAAAATTCATATATTCTTCATGTAATCATAAACAGTGGTAATTTAGACAAACTGTGAAATGGGGTTTAAACATGATTCCGATTTATAATTTCAATTTGTATAGATATCTGAGGGGAAAACTCTGTTCAAGTCAATATTTCCAATTAACATGATAAAACAAATAAATAACACACAATTGGTCCATTCAAAGAATACACATTTTTAGCAATTACATTTTTTTTCTATATTTTGCTTTTCAGTTACTTAACATAATAAAATAAAGATCTTAAACAGCTTGGTGAAGTGATTAACTTACCTGACTGACACAGATCTGTTTGCAATCTTTGAGTTTAACTGCAAGGGCCAGTAGCTACAGAAGTGTTCCAGTGAAATCTTAAGTGGCCCTTTTATACCTCACTATTTACGTGTAGGTACACTGGTCTAGCAGATAGGTAACGTCACCATCTAATTATATTTTATATGAATCACAAAGGTTTTACCATTGTACTATATGACAATATTTAAATTAGCTTCCAGCCCATCCCATCTCTACATAGGAGCTACCACTTTGATAACTTCCTTTTAAAAATCAGATAACAGACACACACACCTAATCACATCAACTGAGTAGGAGTGCAGTGATTAGAGGCTGAAGTGTAGCCTGCTGAAACAGGTAAGTCTGAATCAAATAACTTTACATTGTATAAGAAAGTAATTTGATTATAGATTGATAGGCAATTGCCAGTGTAGTCTGACAATTTTATAAGTATCAATTGGTTTAGATGATTTGAAGTGTTCTTAAAAGCTTTTACTCCAAATCTATTCAGTTTTACTTTTCCTCCAATAATTTTTTTTTCTCCATGGCTATTGTACCAGTATAACTAGAGGTATCAGCTTTCCTTTTATCATTCAAATATACTCAAATGTTCTTAGGGCCTCATTCAAATGTGATTTGGCCAATTGAATACGGCTCTATATAAGCATACAGCATATTTTTTTTACAGAAGTTTTTAGTTAGTGAACTTTTTATCCAAAAGCAAGGTCTTTACTAGCTAAAAACTGCTGTAACAAAAAATATATACTATGTGCTTATATAGAGCCCTATGCAATTGGCCAAATCGCACTTGAAGGAGGCCCTAAGTCAAAGGTTGTTTTTCCTGTCTGCATAAATAAGAGCAATTGCCTGCATCAACTGAATAGTCTTGGTATTTGCTGTAATAATACATTTTCATGACTAGTTTACAATAATGTATAATAAACAAATACATTTCTACCCTTAAGATCTGAATAAATAAAACATATACTGATATCTGTGAGCAGGATAACTGCAGTTCCACAATATTTAAATTTTTTATGTTGGCATTTGCTATTAAAACAAACTGCTACTTTAGTGGGACACGCATGAAAAATGTTTATAGACAGTTCTTACTAATCTAAGTATTGCTCTGAAATGTGTATTTGTCATACATATCCCTTCACTTTATCTTAAAGGACCACTGTAATGCATTTACAAGCAAAACTCATATGTTTATTTGTTTGTCAAAAATGATTAAAAACATGATCTAGTTTAAAAAAGCCAATATTTTTTTCATTATTTTGAAATTATCACTTTTTTTTTTGCAATTTATCAGGGGTGTGGTCAGCTTTGTCTGGGGCCTGGATGGAGAAAAATCCAGGTTCTGGTTTAGACTGAGCCTGCTCAGTAAAGGGTCTATGATAAACGATAATGTGTGCACTCACTGCCCCTGCCCCATGATGTCAGTGGGGGTGGCAATGGGCAACTGCAAGTTGGTTTTACCATCAATACTTCTGTGTGGGCAGCAAGGATGGAGTCAATGACATCACATGATGGGGACAATGGCATCAGAGCGCTGCCTGCATCTAGGCTCCATGATGGGTTAACCCAGAGACAGTGCTGGTCAGGGCTCCTGATAGGGTACAGGTAAATGGAGAAAATCAGTTCTGTTGTTAACTTTTATTGTAAGCCTACTGAGCCTCATTCAATTCGGGACTCTCAACTCGGTCACAGACAGCCAAATGCCTGCGATTGAGTTGCGGGCTCCTGTTGCTCCACTTTTGCGATGCGATTCAATTGGGCGTGACCTATTGCGAAAATCGGAACACCATGCCATCGGACGTAGTATTTCCAGGCTTGAACATGTTAAAGGAGCAAGCCCGTAACTCCCGATGCAGAATCAACCAATGGAAAAAGAGATCGTCATCATGACCACCCACCAAGCCCGTAACTCATAAGTGAAGGCCGTAAGACTTTGAAATCCAACCTCCATTTTTCAAAGTCCTACGGGCTTCAGCCTCTGAACCCATAAGACTTTGAAAAATAGAGGTTGGATTTCAAAGTCCTACTAGCTTGGAAGTTGAAGCCCGAAGGACTTCATATTGATTGCCGTGATCGATATAATACGAAAATTGAACATGAAATAAAGTATTCAAAAATGTGCTATTAATTCTAAGACCTAACATCACTTTCACTTTCTTAATAAAAGTACAGTATTGCTTTTTTATTTGCTTTTATTTGGATCTGATTGATATTGATACCACATCCTTTCCCCCTTACAGATGAAAAAGCAGACTGCTTGCGCCTATTGATGCAAGCATTGCTCTGCACACATACAACTACCACCAATGTATCATGGATGTCTCCCAGATAGAGCAGGGGCATCAAAATGTATTGTTTTGTTTTGTAGTGAACAACTGTCTTTTAACAATTTTTTAGCGGTTTAGTTATATCTTTAGTCATACTCAAAGTTTTCAAATGTATATTTTTTTAATTGTACAGTGATCCTGAAAGATCCACCTTCTGAGGTAATTACTTTATCAACACCTATTAATTAAGATTATAATGATGAAATACATTTTTAAAAATAAAAATAATGCTTTTGTTCTGCATTACCCTTTTTCAAACTAACCTGAAGTGGGCATGGCAACCCATTCAGAGAGCAGCCTCTTGTGCCTTTCACAGGGAAGAAATATCTTATAGCAGCCAAGCCAGGTCTCATTCAAAAGAGTTATCCTCCCCTAAAATGCCAGACAATTCTTCCCTGAAAAGGAGAAACAGAAACCCATACGTTTTGACCTCTTTGGGCCTCATAAGTGAGGTCTAGCTGTACTAGGGAGACCAAACTGCAAGGATAATTTGCATACAGAGAAAACAACAAAAGCAGTGCCTCTGAGTCTTGTTTTTGGTCTTTGGATATAAAATTACTCTAACTTTTATACTGACTTTAATGTACATGTACTTAGAAATTTTTATTACAATCAATTGCAATTATATTTATTTTTGTGAGTATTTCTATTTAGAATGAGAACTGGGACTTTTTCTATGTCATTTTAAGAGAAAATCTCCCCTCCCCGTCCCTCCTATTCCAGAGTTCCATAATACAGGGAGATGAAAGGATTATGTCACACTTTTACAGTAAAAGAGAGAACTTTATTTACACCATTAAAACCAGAAAAAAAGCTGTAAACTGCAGGCTATAAATCAAGTTCCATATAGGTATACTATAAAGAAATACAATTTGCAAGAAACAGTATTAACAAAAAGGATGTCATGTTGGAATGTTGCCCTGCAGCCCAGTCTCTGAAGGGAGGGGATCATGCTCTGTTTCAGTATGTCACAGTACATCATGGTTCGTTCCCTCAATGAATTGTAGCTCCCCAGTGCCGGCAGCACTTATGTAGGCCCAGACCATGACACTCCCACCACCAAAAGTATACATATATACTGAGGAAATGTAGTTGAAATAATCCATAAATGACAGATAAACGGATAAATGTGAATTATTGGGTAGATACAGAAGCTGTATTACAAAAAGCGGTTTAGGGGTCACAGTTCATGCCAATTGTCAAACAATTGTCCTAATGTCGCTAAATAAACTACTGTTTTATTGGGAATATTGTAGTGATCATATTATATAATTTTCAACTGGTAATCATTAAAATTGGAAGATGCACACATTTCAGGGATGCCCTGTTCTAAAATGACATAAATTAATAGTGTGAGCATACATCGGTGGGAAAAGTGTAAAAAGAAAGAAATTAATTGTTTCAGCACAACTGGGTAGATTGATGATTTTTTTTTATGGGTAATTCAAATGTAGAAATGTTAGATTGTGTAGTAACTAGCTTTAGTGTGTTTGTGTCTTGTAATGTGTAGTACCATCCTACAAACCAGTGGTGGCCCTCAGGCACTTCACACTTCGCAGTCCCAACCCGTTCTCTTCAATAATACACAGTCCATTATTATATCTCTCTGAAACTAGCAAATAATACCCAACTGTACTCCTAAATTGTTGTTGTTCAGTCCTTCAGTCGTGTCAGACTCTTGGTGACCATATGGACACAGTACAACAGGCACATATTTCTCCATTTCTGGTTGTGCCAATCTATAAGACTTCATTAAAAATATACTAGGGTGGGCTGTCAGTTCCTTCTCCAGAGTACTACGATTTGTCTGACCTCTCTGCTATGTCCTGTCCATCTTGAGTGACCCTGCATGGTGTAGCTCACAGCTTCATTGAAGGACACAGGCCCCTTCTCCGTGAAATGGTAGCAATCCAGAAGGGGGTACTCCTAAATACTTCCCTGTATCTGTATTACCAATTATCTCCTTTTACAAAGCAATTTTACCATATTGCATTGAGTAAAATTAAATGTTTTACAGCACTCAGAGGAGAGCATATGAGACCCGTCAAGTGAAATAGGTTGCTCGTCACTGTTATATACTGTATGGGATCTCATTTTAAGCATAGTATATAACCTTGCAACCTTAATTAAGCATGAGATTCAGAGTTTCACAATATTCACATAAAACATATTCCAATTATAAACTATTTTTCCTGTTCAGTTGTATGTATTCTTTTTATTTTTTTCCTATAACCCATTTGCAGTCGTTTTGGTCATGTTAGTACTTAATTACAGTGCAAATAGCAATATTAGTCTTTTATTGATGCAAGTCACTGACCATGTGTATTTACTGTTCACAATTATTTTTAGATTAGTTGATATTGCTCTCTCTCTCTATATATAGGTTTCCAGCTAAAATATACTAGTCATGAGCTGGAGCATATTCTTGTTTTGGTCTTGTCTGGTACATATCTGGACCTTGGCAGGTAAGCAAACAATTACTATATTAGTTACTTTTATCATCACTAAATTCCAAGCAGAATGCAAAGAAACAGGAATAATATTTAGCACAATTACATAAAATGTCCATGTAATAATATATAGCTTTATTTGATGTTATAATTACTTATTCATAACTTATTAGCATTGTGCACAATGATGTATTAAACATTATGTCATATTTTCTTGTGAACATCTGATTATAAATAATACTTACAAAAATGTTTAAAGCTAGAAAGGATGAGAATACTACAGTGTTGTTAATCTTTAATGGTTATATTGTTTAAGAAATTTATATAGAAAACATATTAGCATTTTGGAAAATAATTAAATAAGCAGGTAATGTACAGTTCAGATTTAGAGCTAGGTTTACTAAGCATCGCAGTGGCTGTGGTGGTGTATTCAGCAATTTATTCATGTATATTTAACAAATGTATATGCCCTGTGTCATTTTGGAAAACACTGCCCACCTCGTCAAAATCTGTCTAAACTGACAAATTTAACTACAAGAAAATGATGTGTATATTTCAAAACCCAGGTGCCATTACCGGCTAATTAAGAAACAATTCAAATCGTCAGCAATTTCTACAGGTTTTAATTACAATGTATAATGGATTAAAAAATCAATACTCAATGAGTATATATATATATATATATATATATATATATATATATATATATATATATATATATATCATATTATGGCAGAAGCTCCAAAAAACACTAAATAAAAAACAATAACAATAAAAATACTTATAAGAGAATGGCCAAGATTCACTAATATTCAGAGGGAAGGAAGTTCCTAGCAAGTCTTGCAGTTGGCGATGTCTGCCCTTTAGGGGATCTAGATAATGGGATTTCCTTTCTGAAAAAGTGACTTGCTTGAGAACTAAACATTATATATTGTGTCTTTACAAGATCATTCAACTTTTTCTATTCCTGGCAGGTGCAATATCAAATGTGAATTGGGAGGTGCAACGTTATGACGGCTGGTACAATAATCTAGCACATCACAGTTTAGGATCTACAGGTAGGTAGCAATGATAGTGCACCATGCAGTTCTGTTCATTCATTCTATGTAGAAATAAGGCTCTTTCTAGACAATGTAGCATTCACTTTTTTGATACCCAGTCTGCACTAAAGTGACACAGAGAAGGTCCCAGTTATAGCCCACTATTCTATACTTCAACTTCATGGTCTATGAGCTAAAACACGCATAAGTAGCTACATATGACATATACACTGTCTGATTCAGAGGCTGTAAAGCTGGCTCTAATAAAAAGGTATTAATAAAGTGTGGTGCAAGGCTCTTTTCTGATTGAGGGCAGAGGCAACACACCTAAACACCCTGATTTTTGTTGACCATAACTCATAAATCCAACATTACATTTAAAAACAAAACACTTTTTCCCCCGCATGCTTTGGAACTAATGCTAAGCCAGTAACAATTATTTAAAAAATTAGTATTTGCAGTACCCTAAAATATACCAAAACATGTTGAGCTTGCACAGCTCTTGTCTTTTCTTTTGAAACTATAATTAATTTATACATGCAGCCCCTTTCCTTGAATAGGAGTTAATAATAATAGGGGTAAACCCTAATGGGGTGTGCATGTTATGTTCGAAGAGTTCATCAATTAACATTACAGACACAAATAAAAATAAAAATTAAGTTTTTAAATATATATATTGCTATACTTTAAGAATGCATTTAAAGCTGTTGACTGTATTCCTTTAACAATTGGCTGCCAACTAGGTCATTTGGAAAATTATTTTACGGCTTTAACACCAGAACAATTGTTTTAGGACTTTAACATCATGATAAGAATCTGTAACTGTTCCTAAGAAATCATGTGACATGAAACTATAGATATGAGCATTGTCAATTTACTAGGAAACAAATCCCAGTTCAGTGAGGAAACCACACGAACAAAGCAAAATCCAAGCACTGATAGTGTACAAGGAAGTTACCCCTTTGACCTTACATTATAGGCTAATATCCTGAGAACAATATAGTAAGAAAATGTCTTCTGAACTCAGTAAACTATATGACAGCAATATAATTGTAAGTGAAGGAATGGTGTTTGGCACACAAATTAAATGTTTTGGTTGTGTGAGTAGTTTTGCCGCTGATTGCGAGCCTTTGGCGCTCATCGTGTGGCTGTCAATGAGCGCCTTTGCTGTTTATTTCTATATATGTATTTTTTTATGATAATTAATTAATTAATTATGGTAAATCATACATTAATATACTTTAGCTATTTGTAATGAATATATGCAGCAAGCAATATGCTGAAGAGCTGACAATGTGTTTTGATGTTCCTGCAGCATACAATGTAGATTTGCATTGCTGGTGACCTGAGGTGTAAGGGTCAGCAATGTGTGGAGTGTACAGTGTAAATAGGCTGCTTGCTCAAGCGGAAACCGTTTGTGTAGCAGTGTAGTTCCGCATTTTGTAATGTGAATGTTAGTGGTGTAAAATGTGTATGTGTTAGGCGGGTGTGGATGATTTTGCATCCTTCGTAATACTGTATTTGATAGGTCGTACGGTGTGTAAAAGTCCTATTTGTGTGGCGGAGTTTTGCGTGTTTAGGGGTCTTGTCGCCTCCTTTTCTTTTTTTTCGGAGGCCATTTCTTCTCTCGCTTAGGGTATTTTCGAGTGGCGAAACTCTGGAAATCGGACTTAAATTGACGTGTAACATCACTTCCAGATGTCCTGGGTGTCCCCCCTTGCTGTGTGTGATGTTTTTATTTTATTCTTGTTTGTATTTAGTGTGGTTTTCGTGGTTTTCGGTGTGCGCGGTTCGACCGCTAAGGTCGTATTTTTTGGGCTCGTATTTTTTTTATGCAAGTCACGGTTTCCTTTTGTAAATGTTAGGGGCCGTATTTTTTTTCTGCCATTTTTTTCAAAGTGCTACGGGTCTCGCAGTGTGAATTGTGTATTTGAGTTTTGTGTTCATGTGTAGTCCCGCAGGTCGTAGGAATAATGGTAAATTGTTGCAGGGTCGTAGGGATGAGCGCCAATGGCGCTCATTTCCACAAGCGCAGGAAGCACCTTCGGCACTCCGTGCCTATGTGCTATGGGGTCGTAGGGATGAGCGCCTATGGCGCTCATGTCCACCAGCGCAATGAGCACCTTCGGCGCTCCTTGCCTTGCTGCAGTTGCTGCAGGCTCGCTTTGTTTTCCCCATTGCGTTACCAACGGATTTTTCCAAGCCCGGCTGCTGCCAACTATATATGTGATACCAGATTAATATTTCAACATGAATGCATGTTAAACCAGGAGTGTGATTAAATCCGATTATTTATTACTTTAGGCTATAGACTATGGCAATTTTATATATTTCTACTGTTACATATAAATCTTATTTCCATCACAAAAAATTATATATTCTAATTAACAAAATGATTATATACAATCAAATTAATTATCTCGGAATCTCACTGTTATAAAATTGAGATAAATTATAATATTTCTCATAGATTTACCTCCTAGTCTATTATATGAATATGTGTTTGTAAAAGCCAATTTACTGGTTGTATATCACAGGTTCAAAGCTCTTGCGTCTAATTCCTGCTAATTACGCTGATGGAGTATATCAAGTGGCAACAGAACCACAACTCCCAAACCCACGGAAAATCAGTGACGTGGTAATGAAAGGAGAGTCAGGTTTTTCATCTGGACGGAATTTAACTGTGTTGGGACTATTTTTTGGTAAGATAATGAAGTATATTGTTAACTATAATGTTATATAAATGAACTATAATAATAATAATAATGGCTGTCAAATACATGTAACACATTACTGTTCCTAAAAGTGCATTAAGGGGATGCCCTCGTGTTCTATAACACATTTTAAATGGAATGCTGTAGTATCTTCATATCATATCACAGTGCATAGGATTCATAAATATAATATTCCATTTTAAGAATAATTCAATGGCACTGTATTAAAAGTGTTTTGACAGCTTGATTAAACATCCCTTTTATATAAGTGTAGATTAACAAGTAAATTGACATACATTCTTCTCATAATTTAGTATTGCCTTTTTTATGATTTTTTTCCTTGTTTTTTAGACAGTTTCTTGACCCTATTATACAGTACATCCATGATATTGTGTGACTATTCTATGGTGTCTTTTTAACTTACTATATTCTGCATTACTTCAATGAGAAGACTATTTAATGATTATGTTATTTACATACATGAAAACATTTTTTTACAAAAAATGTTCTCTTTTATGTATATTTGCTAGGTTACCATATACTCTCAGAAATAGCCTCCACAGAGAATCCAGCCTGTCCAGCCGAATTTCTGAACATTCCTATACCTGTTGGTGATTCAGTTTTCAACTCTATGAACACAAGTAGAGCTGTTCTACCTTTCCAGAGAAGTAAATGGTCTTATGAAACAGGAAAAAGCCCTAACAACCCAAGACAACAGGTAATTAATAATCTGGATTGACTATAGCAGTGTACATAACAACAGCTCTTTTCTGTGTGGCATTCTAATGTAATGTATATTTAATTATTATTATTTTTACAAACTTAATTGCCTCTCAGTAGCATGTCACTATAACAAATACTATCATAGTTTTCTATGAAAATCAATATATTTCTTTAAATTATGACAAATATACAATTAATCATAAAGTTTGCACAAAAGACAAATAAGGCAAAACTGCTTTTGTTAAATTTCAAAGTTTTGTACAAAGACATATCAAATTGCTGTGTGTTAATTATTTTTGCCTTTAATATTTCAAAAGTATATGTATGGTAGTTCTGTTGTGTTATAAAATCAGTGACGTGTTGATGAAATATTTAACAAACTAACAAAATTAACAACTATATAACTTATTTTGGAAGATTTATCTTAATATGAGTTGCCCTTCCATTTATTCTTGTTATTAAGTGCCAAAACAATGTGACATTCAATAGCCATTTAGTACAGAAGTCTCAATTGCATCCTATGTCTCTCACAGGTGATACTCACATTTTATATTATTATTACCAAAGTAGAGTGGTCAAAGTACTGAAACTATGCCAAAGATTATCTGTAGCTGTATATTAACTTTGCAGATAAACTCAGTAACAACATGGATTGATGGCAGTTCAATATATGGTTCTTCTCACTCCTGGAGCGATGCCTTGAGGAGCTTCTCTGAAGGAAAGCTGGCTTCTGGGAGAGATGAATTCTTTCCTAGATATGGAGGAAACAGTTTACCTATGTGGAAAGTGCCAGATCCATCAACCGGACAAAGAGGGGACAGAGGAATATATGGTGAGTTTCCTCATAATGTCTTCTAGATTCCCAACAGTGCCTATTCCTAGCAGTGCCATGGGCTTGGAGAATGAACGTGGTTATGGACAGTCTCTCCATATTAATCTTTCCCCTCTAGTTCCGTCCACTTCCATCCCTTCTCTACAGTTTCCTTATGTCTATACTTATTACTTTTAGATGAATATAGGGTGTTGTTTCCTCTTCTGAGAGGTTTATTTATAAACAGCACAAGAGTTAGAAGACATCATACAATCTCCCTTCTTAGCACCAATTAATATATACTATCAAAGACAGAGCTTATTTTTTAATTTTATTCTTGTTTTTCATCTATGCCATTAAATATTTTATTTTATGCTGATTTTATGTGTTTTACTAATATTTTACAGGTATAATAAAATATATTTGTATTTTTCAATTACATTTCACAAACTCATAATTTAATACCAATAATTATCTTAAGCCACAAATACAACTAAACAAAATACTGAATGTTCTGTATAAATATGTATATGTCCGGTAGTTGGAGGTTACAAGCCGAGCACACAAAGTTATGTTAAAACCCTTTTGTTCTAATTTAAACATTCACACACAAACAAACATACACACACGTGTGTATGTGTGTTGGGTAATTAGGGCTTACAAGAAAAGCATAAAAATCATTAAGGTTAAACCCTCGAGGACCTCATTTCCCCCATAATGCTTAGACATATTCATTCATTCAAGGGCACCTTTCCACCTTAAGTACAAAAGTGTAGGCTATTTCTCTTTGTTTATTGCTGTAATAATAATATTAGTTGATGTAATTTAGTGAGATCATGCCCATGTTATAAAATATACAATGCATTTATTAATGTATTATATCTATTGTACTATAAAATGTTTCATCACTGAAATTTGAAAACATATCACTTAAACTAGCAATTTTTATCTCTTTGTGGAACATTCCTTAGAACACAAAGAAATATATATTTTTTTAAATTAATTTCAGCCAATAACTCTGCATTATTTAATTTTTTTTGTTCACATGTTGTAGGTTTTGGTAATGCTCTGGCCAATGAGAACCCATTTCTCCAAGCTGAGAGCATTGTTTGGTTTCGATTCCACAATAGTATGGCAAAACAGTTTTCTGTTTCACATCCTGACTGGTCTGATGAAGATGTGTTTCAACATGCTAGGAAATGGGTGATTGCTGTTTACCAGGTAAACAAAGACATTGCATTGTGTACAATATTATTAAACTGGCAATACTGTACTCATACAAGATTAGTGTTTTATTTTTTTATTTATTTCACATAGAAAAGTTATGTATAAGCAATAAAAAAATGTAACTTTTGTTATAATAAATATAAAATTGAAAAACGCTGCAATCAGAGACCGCTCAAAGACCAGAACATATAAGTTCTTAATTACCCTTCAAATGTAGTCATACGCAAGACATTGTATTTTTGCTGGTATATAAAGTGGAAAGGAGAAGAAGCATATGTCCCTCAAGGTGTCCAGTCCTCAGCACGAATGATAATTGCGTGAAGTCACAAACGCGCCAACATAAGCACGCACCAACAACTGCGCGTAAGACAATTGAGCACTTGACAACTGTGCAACGTGGACTGAGCTAAGGTGTGTGTAGGGGTGTTAGGCTTAAGGGTTGTAGGCTTAGGGGTTTTAGGGTTCGGCTTAGGGGCCTAAGGGTTAGGGTTAGGCTTAGGGGTCTAAGGGTAAGGGTTAGACTTATAGGTCTAAGGGTTAGGCTTAGGGGTGTAAGGGTTAGGGTTAGGGATCTAAGGGCTAGGGTTAGGCTTAGAGGTCTAAGGGTTAGGGATCTAAGGGTTAGGCTTAGGGGCTTAGGGTTAGGGTTAGGGGAGGTTGAGGGCGTTAGGATACCTAGATTGTTAAAGCTTGCGCTCATTTGCCAGCTGCATTTCCACACAACGCAATTGTCGTTGTGCTGTCATCGGCGCGCTGCTGTCAGCGCAAAGGATGGGGTGCCGTCTCTCAAAGGGAACCTCCTATCTGGAAGGTATATAACCCCAGAAGCATACTAAACAGCCCTCATATGTATAAAAAAAGGACCTATGTGACCACACTGCCTAAGGAACTGTCCATTCCTCTAAAGAAAATAATAAATGACTATTATCAAAGTGTTCTCTTTGAAGTAGTAAATCTCTAAAAATAATACAAATCAAAAAAAAATCCGTCCACACTTTTAAAAACAACTGTAAATAGACATTTCGTTCTTCATATAGTAGTATATGTATCAAAGTTAAAAAATGTATAAGTGATTTTTTACTTGCAAATAATTAGTGGCTAGGGATGTTCTTAAATAATGTGTTTTATTGAAAATATTTTTTTAAAAATCTGACATAATTAATTTGTTTTGTTTTTCAGAATATTGCCTTTTATGAGTGGTTGCCTATATTTTTGTCAAGAAATGTGTCAAATTATGAAGGTAGTTGTAATAAAATATGAATTGCTTTCAGAGAACAAGCATGTTTTTTGTATATACAACTGCAGACAGTGATGTATACTATAATAATTACATTTTGTGGCATGTGTACAGATAGACCATATTTATAATAGTCTACAGTTTCATAAAATACCTGGTAACAATGAAAGTTTGTATACAGATACCTTACAAAAAAAACGGTATAAGCAGGTGTTGATATATTTTAAAATAATGTATAAGCAAGTTGTTTACATTTTTACATTTAACACTGGTAAAAAAATATATGGGCAGGATTGTTGTCATTGTATTTAAAGGGACTTTGTCACTCCAACAGGAAGTAAAAATAATTTGAAAGACTATAAAAATTGGCTATACATTGAAATAGCAGTTTTTCACTATAGTGAATCATTTCTTAAAAGATTTCACATTGATTTTGCTGCTCCTGTATGCTAATGAGCAGCTAAGAATGCTAATATGCAGTTCAGAGTACTTGAAAGGGTGTGAGAGGTGTCTAGTTGTCAGATAGTTTTAAAAGTCTATGCTTCAGTCATTCATTTACCTATAGATGCAGCAAAAAAGGATACCAAAACATATAGTCAGTTTTTTAAGAATAACAATAAAACATATTTTGTGTTTACAGACTCCCTTTAAAACATACCATTTTTTTCACAAAGGGTACAAACAGCATGTGGATCCAAGTATTTCCCCTGAATTTTTGGCTGTGACATCGCAGATGATACATACCATGGTACCACCAGGAGTCTACATGAGGTAATCAGTCTTATTGGCAAACTCTGGATTCCATACTTTTAAGAAAGGAAATATATACAAAAAGCTTCAAAAGTTACTAAGTGGTACATTAACCTGTATTCACTTTAAATACCAGATTTAACATATGTTAACAGTGGATCGCCAAAAACCAAGTAACCAATCAAAACAGAACTAGCAGAATCTCATATGCTACCCTAAACAAGCTAAAAGATACACATTAACCCTTGCTCATTGTAGCCCATAATATGCTCTAAATCAAAACATGGAAAATGTCCCATCTTTAATTGGCTAAAAGTGAAGTTGGTTACATTTAATGAGGGTTTTCATCTGGTGTTTTTACCAATTTTCCAATGAGTTTATGGTAGCTTTTGCATGTGTTTTCATTAGTTATTTGGAATTAGTTACTTGGTGATCTACTGTGCTTGAAATGCCTTAGTGTGGGTTTGTCTAGTTAACCAAAGTTCTTTTGAGGGCTGATGGTTAATGTGAATTTGGCTTTATTTATCCCTTGCTAAGTTTTTTTAAGCTTTTTAGGTTTTATATCATGTCCAATATGATTAAGCCCATTAAGGAATAGAATCAAGTGCAATATACAGCTAGACTATTGTGTTTAGCCAGTTTTTTTGTGTTAGGAACACCTACTCTAGAAGCTAATTTGATTGAGCCCTTGTCTCCATCTTATATATACATTTTTTCCAAGTTGGAGAGGTCTTGAAGAGAGGAAAGAAAGATCCATAGGATAATATAATTACCTCTATCTTCTTTTCTTTGTACATTTAGGTTAATGCTTTTAAAGTAGTCAAGCAGTATACTGCATAACCTACTGATAAGTGAAATAAAAAAATGGATACTACTCTACACACATTTGTCTCTTTTCAGATGTTAAATCGTTCAGGGCATGACAAACTCTCCTAAAGCTCTTTTCTAATTTCTCAAACTAAATGTAGTAAATTATTATTAATAACATGTTTCCCTTATTGTCACTAATAATGCATTAAAATGTGTGATTTTACATTATCTATTCACTGCTGGTGACTTGCTCCATTATAAAATGTGTATTATTATAGTTTTGAATGATAAACTTGTTATTCCTGTATACTAATCTGATTTTTAGAAACCAAGAATGCCATTTCCATAATGTGACTGCATCAGGTGGTGGGGTGTGGCCGGCTTTCCGACTATGCAACAACTACTGGAGCAGAGAGGTCAGGACTCATATACAATGAATACTCTAAAAATTTGTTTTAAATAGCATTTAAAAACACAACCGATTTGAAATATCTTATATAATGCGAAAACAAATGTGCAAAATTTGAAAAATATCATTACACATCATTGGGTCATAAATTGTAGAACGTATATATAATCCATTAAAGCACATAGCATTTATAAAAAAAATATTTTATTGTTAATCATATTTATTTTACTGTTAAACATATTAGTGTGAAAGCAAATATAATGTAACCCTTGAAAACTGAGGGCATGCTACTTAATTGATCTAACTTGTTAAAAGGACATTACTTCCATGGAAAAAATAAAATAAAAAAGATTATAGATGTGTGTGTATAATTAATACACACACATCTATAATCTTTTCTTTTTATGGAAATTAAGCTATTTTAACAAATTAAATCAATTAAGTAGGATGCCCTCAAATTTCCAAGGGTACAAACGTTTCGCAAATCAGAATATAAATTTAGACATCCAGTTGACTTGCTAAAAAGAATGGACATTATTATCATTCTTACTATTTACATCATTGTAGAACCAAAACCTGAAAAATTACACCAACGTAGAAGAGCTATTGCTGGGAATGGCATCACAAATAGCTGAACAAGAAGATAACATAGTGGTGGAAGATCTAAGAGGTAAGAGGGCAATAAAATAAGTTATTATAGCTTGAGTGTAGCACTACATTAATATATTCTGTCCCTTCATACTAGGTCTTACTACAACACAAAATTGCTGTAAGCTATCTTTTGCTGTCCTAAAAGAATCTTTTAACTGAACTCTTGCTCATGATTCCAATAAGATTTAGTGGGATTTAGTAGGTAAAGGTCTAATGGGTAAATTATTTTCAGATAAGTCAATGATCTTTTAACCTTTTAAATGTTTCTACTTGAGAGTAAAACATTTAAGGCACCATTGAAATCTCTTCTTGAAAGAGCTATGTTGCAGTAATGTCGAAATCAGTAGTACTTTCGTTAGCGCTGTGTGACAGTACCACTGAATAAGTAAAAATGCTACTGTGATGGGTCACATTAAAATTTCAAATAACTGCTCAATTGAGTTTGATATAAGGCTTGATTCATTATATCTGGAACAACTGAAGGGTTAAAATGTGCACTAAACCACACAAAACTTGGGGGAACCCCTGGATCCCAATTTAAATTCCACTATCCCCTATGAGCCTAGGGATCCCCAGGTTTTTCCTATTTATAGTAAAGTATAGAAAAGTGAATTAAGGAACCCTAGGGATTCCCCCTTCCATGCTATCGGGAACTGCAGGGTCTCCTTCCTCTCCCGCAGTGAAGGGAACCCCTGAGGATTCCCTCCCCTGCTCACACCAGATCCTAACTTCTATTAATTATATAACCATTAGTGTCTATTGAGACCCCCATGGCATGATCCATTAACCTATATAGACCCCCATGGTACTTAGGACTTAAAAAATAAAAACTGTTGAACGACTGAAAAATATACATGAATCACTACAATAAAAAAACTAATTACAATAAAATATAAAAGTACATTAAATAAAAAAACTGTTTTTACCCTGTAACAAAAATATTAATTATACTTACCTACCCCATTGCTCCTCCAGTGATGATCACCGAAACTCTGTTCCTAACTCTTCTGCCCTGGACCATATAGGCTATCGATATAGATTCTTACCATCAGGTTCTCTTCTTGCTTGATTGAAGTCAATGTCTCCTTTTTCTGGGCCTGAAAATGGCCCTCCAAAAATAAAACTTGTTTCCCTAAAAAAAAAATTATAAAATATTGTGCATTCTGATTGACTGAAATATGTGACCATCTTATCAATCTGAGCATTCTGACTGGTTCAAATAAAATTTCCACTGTAAAAGACCTGTGTGACATCTGAATAACTATTTTGATTGGCTGAAATATGATGACACATATTTCAGCAAATCAGAATGCACAAAAAATACTATTTAATCCATGGTAATGAGTTAATTTTTAAATGCCATGGACTTGTTTGCCACTGGGGTCCATAGGGTAGGGCTTAACATTTAGGTGCCACAGAGGAGGTCCTTTAATGTGTAGGTGCCGTGGGGGTCTGTACAGACCTGCCATGGTTATTACTTTTAGTGGGAATCGGGTGTGAGAGGGGAGTAAATCCCACCAGGTGGGAGATGGAAATCTACAAGGATGTTCCTCACTACAAGAGGGAGGGAATGCTCAGGGTTCCTAGGGCTTATAGTGGGGTTTCGAACTGCTTGCCAATCACTTCTAGGTTTAACCCCTTCCCTGACATGGAAAGGGGCGTATGGAGATATATGGAGGGTTGAGCAGACTATGAAGCTGATAGCAACATAGTCTTCACATCAGTGCTGCGTGGGGGCTGTAGTAGCATCGGGCTGTGTTCAAACAGCCTGGATGCATGGTTCCTGCTTAACGGTGGGTTGCAAGCAGATTTTTTTTGCATAGATATGTTAGGGATTTTGATTGAGCCCTTAGTCCTTAGAAAATTCTGCCTTTGCAAGGTGGTCCTGCTAAAAATGTAATTTTGTTTTTACAAGATTAGTACTGCAACCAACCTAAAACATTATACTACATAACTGGCATTTAGAATGTATTCTGCCTTTTTGGATGCATGTATAATAATGCACTATAGTATACTTATGTATGGTTTATTCTTTATGTTAAGAAAAGCAGTGGCGCTACATAAAAAAATCCTGCAATCAATCTGGAGATTATCAGTGCCAAATATACTGAGCAAAAGTCATTTTTGAAAGTATTGCAGATTTGGCAAATGATGGGAATTAATGCAGAGCTTGATAATCCATGTAATACTTTCTTTTTGCAGACTTTTGGTATGGAACCATGGAATATTCTCGCACAGATTTATCAGCTGCTAGCATCCAGCGTTCAAGAGACCAAGGTTTACCTAGTTATAATTCTATACGTCAGTACTATGGACTAAAACCTCACACAAAGTGGGAAGATTTCAACACCCAACCACAACAGGTTTGTATTATATTACTTGAATATATATCTCCCAACATTGCAAATGGCCAAACAAATGGTGCAAAAATAGCTCATTATTCAAGACACATTTAATAAAAAACATGTGGTAGCTAACTGCACACTCACATCTCACTCTTTAAAAGTAAGCATTGAACAAAATAACGACATCACTTTCAGTCAGAGTAAACTTTGTTTTGTGTATTGATACTAACTGCATCAATATATCTACAATATACACTGGTATAACACATCTTACATGTGTATTTCTTCTGTGGAATATCTTTTCAAACTTCATAGAATAAAAATGCAATAGGTCACACCTGAGAAGACCAGAAAGTTCTCACCACATTGCGTTTGAACAGTGTGTTGTCTGCTCTCATTCAAAATAACAAGCTAATTTATTCTAAATTATAATTTAAAATTTTCCTTAATCTTCTGTGTCTGCTTTTGTATTTAGCTGTTACAGAACCTTGCTTCATTATATGAGAAAGACATTGAAAAACTAGAGCTTGTTCCTGGAATTATGCTGGAAATGAATGGTGGGCCTAGTGAACTTATGGCAAACATCATACTTAAACAATTCCATCGCCTAAGAGACGGGGACAGGTTTTGGTTTGAAAATAAGAATAATGGGTATGTTTGATTTTTTTCAGATTTAACACTGTGTTCCATATTTCCATTCAACACTATCTTCTGCCTTCATTTTCTATAATCTCTCAACCTCACCACCATCTCCTTCTCATTTCCCCTTATATGTCTTTCATTGAGTCTTATCGTACTTCACTCTATTTCATAATTTTCTTATACTTCCTCTGCCCTAACTCTACGTACCTCACAACTGTACTCTTACAATATTTACCCGCTCTGTTTTAATCACTATGAGCAAGTGGCTCGTCATTTTCACTATGTGCATCTGCCATAATTTTTAAGCTATTTTGGAGTAATTCTACAGCACCATACAGGAATATACACTAAATTGTTTTGATGTAATGGCTTTGAAAATAATATATAAAATATTTGAAATCACAAAGCAAAATAATAGGAGTAAAGGAGGGGAAGAATTAAGTCATGCCTACTATTTTAAAAATAGCTATTCCTTTGGGTTTCCTGTATTACCAATCTTATATTTGTCAATATAAATAATAAGTCAAGTTTAATTAACCTTTGCATAAACTATTTTACGTGTTGTATCATTTATTTTAGTGCAAAAGGTGATATGTGAAATTGTATAGGCCCCTGGAATTAGAGTCACCTAACAAAATACAGTTTGAAATTTCTCATTTAATAACTGGCTGTATATTCTTACGTATTATTGTTTGGTTTTCCATATAGATTATTTACAGAAGATGAGATAAGGCTAATTCGGGGGATGACGTTTCAAAATGTGCTGCTTAATGTCACAGAAACAAATGACAATGACTTTCAATCAGAAGTATTTACCTGGAAAGCAGGTGAGTAATTTAAAGAGAAAAAGATGATGTATTTGAGATAAAGGCCATTAAACCTACAGTACAGTTTCTTAAATAATTATGAATGGTAAGAGTTAAAATGTCAAAAAGGTTAAAATTAATCGAAATGCTTGATGCTATGCTAATAGCTAATTGAAATGCTATGATTTGTGCTCAGTGAAATATTGTTACCTATTGGAACTCCTCAAGATAACCCTGTTCATAGAATCTACAAATAATATGTCATTCCAATTATGTCTTCTATACTTGATTTAATGCTTAATGAATAATGTGCTCTGATAATAATGTGCTGCAAATTAATTCAGTACAGTTTATAAAACAACTTATTTTTTATTCCTAGGAGATCCATGCCCTCAACCTCTGCAATTAAAATCTGAGCATCTAGAAAAGTGTGTGCCACTTACAGTCATTGACTACTTTGAGGGAAGTGGAACCGGCTTCGGTGTTACTATATTTGCCATCTGCCTTTTGCCTTTTGGTATGAAGACCTAAAACATATCTGTAATATATTTAATTAAGAACATTCTAGTGTGAATAGTTCCTAATATACTGTGTGATTATAACCTGCAAATGTACATTAATGCCACTGTTAGTAATCAGTGATCATCAATGAAGCAAAACTACAGGTATCATGCTCAGCTACACTACTACCATGGGAGTTGTCCAATTGCAACATTTACTCCAGTTGTACCTGGCTGGGCAGTTTAGTTCACGTGGTAGCACTGTCCCTAAATGTGATACCTTTACCTTATTAAATAACAGTAAATACTAACAGCGCCCTCCATTATATTTAAATTCATATCTGTCAAGTATTCCAGTGTCTTCAGTGGGAGGACTGGTACTAGAGCTGGCTTAGCTCCTGGAAGGGAGGATTTAACTCCAAGTTGAATCAGTAACATTATCACTATTTTATGTTAGTATTAGCAACATCCACATCTCTGAGCCACATTCAATTGAGATTTCAGGAGATCCGTGAGCCTGTAATTGAGGTTGCAAGCTAATATGCCTATTCAATTGGTGTCTTTTTGTGGGCTCCGATCAGCTTCAGAGTTACGGACTTGAGAAAATGGCGATGGTTAAACTCGTAACTTACAGCCTCCAGAAGCCTTTGTTCTTTCACTTTCGCAAGCCTAAAATCGCAAATTGCTATTCAATTGCTCAATTTCCCCAAGCCCGCAAATGTTTTCACACCGTAATACCAGTATTGGCATTCATTTTCATAAATCTTTATTATTTGATTTTGCGAGTCTAATCGCATGTCGGACCCCCGAACCTAATTGATTGACATGTAACCTCCATGTTTTACTGCAGTAATAATGACAGTCTAATTTTTTATTCTGATTCAAAATGGGAGGTTACGGGCTTGCTTAATTGATGATGCTCCGAACCAGTGCATGGATTACGGTTTTGGCTTGGGGCCTGTAACTTGCAGCCTTGAGCAATTGAATAACATCGCACTCAGAGACCAACGGGAGTCCGCAACTACCAACAGACATTCAACTTTGAATTGAATATGGCCCTCTGTGTTTACAAGTTACAAGGTTTCTCTAAACTCAGGTTCCGATTGTGTGAGTTGGTCTGCTATTTGAATTAACTGCATTTATAACACAGACATTTTGGAAAAATAATACAGAAGAACATAATTATCACAAAATGTTAATGTGCTAGATGGAAATGTATACCTTTAAAAAAAAATTGAATATGAACAAGGGTTATATAAATTTGACAAATTTAAGAGAAAACCAAAAAGTTGAATACTGTGTTGAGTTATATTGAAACATTCCCTTTAATGATGTAATCTAAATAATGTAACATCTTGTACATAAAGTAACATATAGTGAGCATTTAAACTTTTTTTAATTTTAGTAAATTCTATCTAGTATTACATGTTTCAATTTGAATTCATATAGATTCAGCATATACATATTTATCTAAAGAGATATACTATCACACTCCTGATTTCTCTATTTTCTCTAGTGAGTCTACTACTTGCTTGCATATTTGCAAAATCTTGGAAGAAAAGCTTCAAGATATACCAAAAGAAACACAATGGCTTTACCAAAAGCAATGACTTTGTTGCAGAAGGGTTTCAAGGTAATTTAAGCTTTTATTGGTAAAACAAAGGTCTATTGAACACTGTTTTCATGTACAAATTACTGAATTTTGAATCATTAATGCACTAGATTTTAAAATGTGTTATTTGGGAAACTAAATTGGTTAAATCTTTCATGTTTGATTCACCAATTGTGTTATATATGTCAAAGGGCCTTTTAAAAAACAAATGCTGAAGCATGTTAATATTATCAAGTGATGGGGAAAACTTTCCGGCCAGTGCTTCTTACATGGATAAGCTAACTATAAAAACAATGCTAAGGTTTTTTTGCAAATTTCAAAAGCAAATGTTTCAATATTGTATAATTTAATACTACCAGTAATATCAGTATGTTATCAACTGAAAGTTATTTTAAAAAAAATCTATTTTCTAAAGTTTTGACGGTCAGTGTTGTTGATCCTCCACCTTAGCCATGCTTCAATGATAAATGCTGACAATTCTGTTTATTGCTCCTTGCTTTTTTGCATAGCTTCTGAATGGCATGGACAAAAGGAACCAATTCAACCAGTTTCAATACAGCTCCATCCCAATCAAATTCTCAAAGTTGTAAAAGCCAGACAGACTGAGACACGGACTATAAACTTAAAAAAAATGGCTAAAGTAGAAGTCATCCTTTCCAACACTGATGGCAGCAAAGCTGCACTGATAAAGATTCCCAAAGAGTATGACCTGGTAAGTAGTAGTATAATCATATTACCATTTCATGTCAGAAAACATATGAGGTCGGTGGTCATGCATTTATCATTTTTTACATTTTTCATCATAACATAACTGGTGTTAATAAGCAAGGCTACAAAGATAATTCCAAACTAAAGAAGAATAGAAAAGAGCCACTTTGAGATATAACTCCCTATATGCTATATGGAGTATAGGCTAAATAATGTATCCACTCCACTTTCAATGTTAAAGGGTCAACACAGAATTGTGAACATTTTGGCACAAAATATCAGTATAAATACATTTATATGAACTGTGATTTAAAAACAAAGAAAACATAAATGAGAAAACTGTGTGGTTGTCCTTTCTCGGTTTTAAAATGACCTAACAAGATGCTATTGTTACTGCCATAGTGGATTTGCCAAGAATAATGTTATCACATTACACAGCAATCAATAAAGAGATTGAAATAGATGGAAAGAGCAGAACAAATAAATTAAATCAAAAAACATGTAATTTTGATGTTTTGTATGAAGATAGCACTGGATTATTTACTGTGCATGTTACTATTTCCCTGGTTTATAAATACAATTTAGATATCAGTGGACGCTATTAACTTTTTGACTGGTCTTTGACTATTTTAATTTGTATACAAATTACACTTATCGTTTAACACTTTTTATGATCTCCAACTCCAATAGGTTCTTTTTTTCAACGATGAAGAAAATCGAGGTGTGTTTATCAATGAATTTATGAGAAATTTTGAAGGAACCAATATTTCTCCCTCCTTTTCATACGTTAAAGAAACAGTCTTGCTAACACAATCTTTTACAAAGAAGCAAAGACGTGAGATGTTGGAAACATTTTTTAAGCATTCGCTTTCTCATGTAAGAAGTATTAATTGTAAAATGTGAACACATTTTCAGCTATATGTCTATACTTAGAAATACAATATAATATTCTATATATAGAAAGATGATAAGGAAACAAATATACTGTGAGCAAATGGGGGATCAAAGCATGTGAATTGGCCTAGGGCAGCAGAAATCCCAAATACACCACTGATTTGTATACCTTTGTATATTTCAAACTCTGTCCCCCAAAACTAATTGGGCTCTTATGCTCTTGCTGTACAGGAAAGTCTACAGAAGGTACAAATAAAGAGTATTAGCAAACATCTTTTGTAAAAGTGCATAAAAGTAGCTTACATAATAATGAATTTAGGATACTAAGGCTGTCTGAGGAAGACTTCAGGAGTAACTTGCTGTCTTCATAAACTGTGATGATAAACAACATATATGGAACATGCATTAAAGCAATGTGGGACATGAATGCCTGGTATACAGTATATATAAAATAGCAGGCTTCCAAAATCACTAAAGTGTATATTAGTCATATGTTAAAAAAAATTACATATAAAACTATTATAATGCAGCTTTGCAGCACTGTCAGTACCTTTGTCTGACAAGATCTGATTTGGGCGAGTCTGCATCAGCCAGTCTGACTAGGAGTAGAAGGATTTCTCCACAGAGCTCCATACTTGATTGTTTCATGCCCTGAGACCCACTAGTGATAGTTTGTCAGAAGGGAGTCATAGCGTTTTTGCTAAAGTATTTTGCCTGAGGATAACAAATTCATTTTAACAATTTCCAGGCTTGTTATTATTGCACAATGAATAATATTCAAATCCTGATCTTTTAAATCAATGTTTCAATCAAAATTAGCTTTTATTCACCACATACAGTGCAAATACAAGCTTTGTAACAAGATACATCATCCCTCTCTCATCTCTCATCCTGCAGGTACTGGATATCGACAAGACAGATGCAGGTGATATAGACAGACACAAATTGAAAGATGCACTGAAGTGTGAGCTATCCAGAGAAGAATTTGCAGAATTACTGGGGCTTAATCCACAGGCCCAGTTTGTAGAATCCATGTTTTCATTTGCTGACATAGATCACAATGGATATCTGTCTTTTAAGGAATTCTGCCATATATTGTTCAACTTAATAAAAGGTATGGATAGTTCTGATACCTAATTATTTCAAATAGAGTTCAGCATCTTCTTAAAATAATAAATGTGTCTTGTAACTCTTCAAGGATAAAATATTGCTTATGAGCATGTACATTTATTGTATCCCATATTCGTTTGGAATAGTATAGTCAAATACATATCAATAAAGGCCAATTTTGTATAATTCTCTGTTTGCTCAATTAACTGTAGTGGTAGAAATTGCAGTTACCCTAAAATAAGCAAACTTTGTGCTTTACAGAGTTAGGTCACAGTTTATTCACAATTTTCCTTATTCACAGTTTCATCACTGATTAAAAATAAAGCCCCAAAATATTTTGTTTTATTTTGTAGGTACAGCAGAAGATAAACTGAAGTTCATGTTCTCCATGCATGACATCAGTGGAAATGGGTTACTACCCAAGGAAGAGCTCTACTCAATGCTTAGGTATGTACATATTTAAATCTTTGACAGTTTAAGATCTATATCTAAGTTGGTTGTACATTACACATTCATTTTAAATGTGATTGTAACTAAAGAATGACATATATATTGAAGAAGGAAAAAAAATGAGTGTTAAAATGATTTAGAGCAAATTTTATTATTTTATGTAAAACCCAGTTTTATATTTTTTACATTTTTCTTCTGTGTTTTATTATTTTCAATAACATTTTTGTAGAAGAAGCAACATACAATATGGAGAAATATTTTCTCTTTTATTTTTGTGTTAATTACCACATAAGGCAATGGCCTTAGTGGCTCTAGTGACTCTTTATGAATATTAGACCTACAGCAGAGGCAAAAGTCATATATGCAAAAAAATAAAATTCACAATGAAATATATTATATTATTCCAGATCTTTTAGCGAGGTATCCAAATTTCTTTCAAAAGACCAAACTGAAAAAGTCATCCAGAGCATGTTTGACGAGGCTGGGATTCTGTCCAAGGAAGTAATCACCTGGGATGAGTTCTACAGTTTGTTTAAGGACCATACAAACATATTGAGCCAAGCAAGACTCCTCACAAAAGGTTAGGATGTGGTGACAATTTGCACGAAATGACAAGTCTAAGGGCTGGGTTATTATTGCCTTTCACCTAAACATATTTAAATTCTATTTTTAGCTTTGTAAAGAAGGAAACATAGGCAGGAAATTATATTCACCACAATATGATTTCTAATTCAATTAATTTCCTGCTTTATAAAATGAACTAAAATGAAAAATTGTGTTTACAATTGGTGTACATTGATCTTTTGAAATATGAGTCAATTCCACAGAAAGAAAGTCATCCGTTATGGTGTAAATTATCAAAGAAAACTACAACAATATGGTCTTTAATTTCCTGATTACACAACTGCATTATCTTTGCCTGAAAAAACACCCTCCTCTCTTATGAGTCTATAAATATAAGAGAAACCAATTTACTTCCTGGTTGTGCTAGCAATTGCAATTGAAAGTAAAACATTAGAGAAAATATGTGAATGAAAATGGTAGATTAAAAACAAACACGCTTTTTATGTGTACACAACTATACATTTATAAAATGTCATTAAGATGCACAATTGAAAGTTAATACCTCATTAATTCATTACAACAAGATGCACTAAGACAAAAAAAAAAAAATTTGAAAGTGTTATATTCTGGCACTTCAGAGGCAGTGAGGCACATATGTAAATACTGAGGCCTGTGAGACTCTATCTATCAGTTTACAAGCATTTTGTATCATTCGCCAATTGTACAGCTATGCTGATAATAGGTCAGATGATAATTTCCTGAGTTGACACATGAAATGAACTTCCCTTATAATACAAAACAGAAGCTAATGTTTTGGGGCTATGACTACAATAACAGTTTGGTTTGTTATAACTATTCTAATTTAACTTACTTATTAAAAACATAAAACCCATAATTTTTATTATAATTCTAAATATTTTATGAGTCTAATGCTAAAACAATTAAAATGAATAAGTCCCTCCTAAACTTAAGCAGTTGAGGTGAGCAAGCAAGGTTTTACGTCAACTTAGCTTTCCGGGCCAGAATTATCTTAATAAAAACGTAGAAAATGCCTCTGAAGTGGAAAGAGCAAATATGGAGATTGTAGCTGGGATAGCAACATTTCATACATTGTGTGAGTAAACAAAATTTAAGTGTGGACTCCCCCGAGGGAGCTCACAACTCTATAGCGCTAAATACAGAAAGAACAATGACCAATGATCTTAAATAATATATTAAAATGGGCTAATATAAAGAATAGTAATATATATATGGGCAGTGTGCACTACAATATATTATGTCACCACAACGATATAGACAAATATTAAATAACACAATAAATGGAAGTCCATTCAGTAATATTGCTCGCTGGATATCTCACATAGTATGGATGGAAAGATGAAAGAATTGTTACCATACACATTTTCTTTATTGTCACTGGTGGAAAAGAGTGTCTCAAATGGATGGAGTCCTGATACTCCTTATTTGTCACTGGTGGAGTCAAGAGTCCCAAATGGATGGATTCCAGATACTCCTTATTTCCAATAATCAAGCATCTCCACAAGGCTGGAAGAGTTGAAGGTGTTCCCAATGATATTGTCTTCCATGGGTAATATGTAAAGGACCTGCAGCTTTCTAAAATGAGCACAGTTCACTTGTGCTCATACACAGGAAGAGAAGAGGGAAATGGAGGGGGAAGAAAGCACAAAGGTACCAATAGTATAGGTCAATCAATATATTAATTGCACCACAAAATATAAAATGCATAAAAGATACAGTATATCAAAATGATTGTCACAATATTTCACTCACATGCTCAATCCTCATAACTATGAGGTATTTTGGCAGCTTATATGTAGGCGATGCACTCCTGACGGACAGTCCAATATTGGTTGCCTCCACACGCCAGCAAAGTGATATATACAAAATGTAAAAAGTTGTGGAATACAGTCCACATAAAAAAATGGTCCAGTATTTTCTCCATAGACAAAAAACAGACTAAGCTGCTAAAAACAATTGACCAAACCTTTTTTCGGTCCTAGCTGCACCTTTCTCAAAGGTACGTAAAATAAATAAAACAATAATGTACCAATAATAGTAATAATAATACAAAAATAATGAGAAATTTGAAAAGGTTTGGAGTATAGAACAAACGTTCTTATGCTCCTATTAGGCACATGAAGTACATATCCGGCCTACCTTATAATATAACCCTTGTGTGAGTAACAATTTAGTTTTTTTCTGTTTTAGGAGCAGATGTTCCTGTTCTGAACAGCAGAGTATCTTTCATAAACAAGGAAAAACTGACAAATAACAACAGGTAACAAATATATAATATTTTTTCAAGCTTGTGTACATAATTATTTAAAACAAATGGATTTGTCCATTTCTAGCAACGTTGTATGTGAATGCATCTAAAACAATTGGTGTTATGCAACTTCAAAAGTATCTTTCAATAATACATGAAACACAAATGGGATTTTCCAATATTATAGCATTAATTATGACATTGTAAAAATGTAGCTCTTGTTTAGATATGTAGAACTGAAAGTCAATTGCCAATTAAAGGAGCACATGCAAAGGGCCCAATTCTGGTAGAATTTAAATGTATTACTAAGGATATTTGCAATTATTTTTTTATTTTACTATTGGACACTTGGGGCATTATTCAATTCGGAGGCTGCAAGTCACGTGATCTAGGCCGTATGTACAGTATGTCTGTGGGCCCGCAGCGTGCAAATTATGTTGCTATGCAATTGGACAAGACTGCAAGTCCCAGCCCGATAGCGAAAATCGTAAACCATCGTATGTAGCAGTTCAGGGCATGAACATGATCACTTAAGCAAGACCGTAACTCCCGATTTAGAAACA